>OMLC01066218.1:0-35777 GCA_900302585.1 Regalecus glesne | reverse complement strand
TATAATTTTTATGTTGACCAGATAAGCAAATGCTTGTTGTGCAACTTGATATTGGTGGTACATGCTAGTCCTTTACACTTGATTTCCTAGACCGTGTCTGTTCTTCATCAAGTAAAAACCTTAACACTTGTTGCCCTGGTTTGTTCAGGCTCCTACTCCTGTTCCTGTGTTGTCTCCTGCCGCTGCTGATGCCACCTCCTCTCAGTGGAGCACACCAACCACTGGCTCTCAAAGCAGACAGGTAAGCATCAAAATTGGATTATCACCTTTAAACATCTCCAACCTGCCCACCACCACCCCCTGCTACAACTGTCATCCAGAGCTCAGCAAAGTTGAACTTGCTGCAAGAAAGTTTCTATTTTGTTTACAGATTTTCAGAATTGCTTAAGGCAAATTTTCTTAAACTTTCCACCCCTTACTCAAAACTGCAAATACAAAACCCAATCTTCAAGCTACATTTAAAAAATTCTGAATCTTCTTTCAAAACTTTTCACCTAAAACCATTTTATCTATGCTCAAAATCAAACGATGCTTTCAGACCATACACACAGCCAGTTGCCATATAAACACTACTGAGCGTTCATTATACTACATAAGAAAAATAGAAAACACGCTGTTCGGGGCATGCAGCAACAGAAAAATGCTTATTTGTATATAATACAATGTATACAATGTCTTTTCATTTCAAAAAAGTATATTCAAAATTTAGTACAGTGAACATATTGTATCATAGAAGTACTGCACGCAATACCAATTAGAATGTTTGCATTGTTCAGAATTGCCACCAAAACACAGTACAGCAAAAGGACAAAGAAGGAAACCTAAATGAAAAGCTATTTACAGAACATTGTAAAACGCTGTATAGCTGCCAAATCAATGTTGATGAGATTCCTTCTGCCTCTACATCATGACTCTGTGCAGGGTTAGACCAGAAGACTTTGTTTACATCACATTAGCCCTTACCAGACAATGGGGGGAAAATCCTCAGGTGTGCTGGATCCAGGCTTGCCAAGACTCCACACCCATGTCACCACAGACCCAGTCCATTACCTGTTTGACATTTTCCCCTAGAGTAGGGCTTTTGGTCGTAGTTCTTCCAGCACCATGTGGAGGAAAACTCTTGTACTAGGTTGAAAAAAGAGGAGTATGGAAGGAAAAAAGTTATCATGAATTGCTGGTTGATGTTGAACTACTCCAATATCCAGAAACCATGACATAGATAGGATCTTCTGCCTGCTCATGATCATAATGCTCACACTAACAAATCATCCCAAAGACCAGCCAGACATGTCAGAGGATTCTTGGTGTGATATGGCCCTAAGGTGGCGTGATGGTGGAGAACCCCACGATTAGTTAAGGCTGCACAAAAGGTCACATAACACCATGCTGACCTGGGATTTCAACAATATCATCCATGATAAATCTTACATTTTATACAGGAAAACAAAAATTCTCCACTGCTTAGAAAAATGCACTTCCTCTGAAACTGCTGGTTGGTCATAAGGTACCCAATGTCACATGTTTGACGGCTAAGGCTTGACATGTACGATTTGGATTTCCCCTTCAAATAGTAAGACATTTTCTCATTTGAGTATTGTTGTTAGCTCTCAATTTAATGGTGGGAGAGCCCCCTGTCAGCGAATGAAGGCTTTCTCTGGATCAGAACAGAACAGCCTTTTGTCCCTCTCGGTATTTGTTTACTATGTTTTCTAGCCGTAATAAATAAACTGCTGTGGTTGTGGGGGGGGTCAACTTGGGTAGCACAGTATAGTTGACATTTTGTGTGATATGGTGATTTATGTCCTTCCTTCCTATTGGGATGACCAGGATTTTAACAAGGCAGTCCCTCTGCTCATTTGATCACACTTTCCATTTCTGGCCTTCCTTTGTCTCCCTTTTCTGTCCATTAACAGTGCAGTGTCACCTGCAGGCAGAAAGCTGCAACTGCTAGATTTTTATTTTATTTTTAATGGTATAAACAACACAAGACAGGTTGAGGACTGTTACTGCAGCAGTGAATTCAATCATAGCCTATTAACAGCAGAGATTACTTGTATACATACATACATACATACACATAAATATATATATATATATATCTATGCATCCATATACACACAAACACTTGCACACAAACATATTCACTATGAGAGATGAGGACAAAGGGATGATCTGTCTATACGTCTATTGATTGAAGATGAATATGTGTTTTGAAGACCGATGCTTTGTAGCTAACTAACAGTCTCCTTCATCATTCCTTATCTTAGGATGCATCATTTCGTGTTCGGTCAGTAAGTGTGGGAGAACAGTGGCTGCAGCAGCAGACTGCCCCCATCAGGACACACCCTTCCAGTTTATCCCCCCCACGCTCGCATGGGCCTGCAAGGTCAGCAGTTTGGTGTCATTAAATGCTGTGCTACATGGGATAATCCAGTGAGACTCAGAATCTTGCCTTGCATGCAAATTGACTCCCTTATCCCTTGACATGTTAAATTGTAATCCTCCGTTTTCTTATTTACTTCTTCCTTCACCCTCTAACCCCCATAGCCTCTCCCTATCATGCAGATTGAGGGGCATCATATGTGAAACTCACTGGGCTTTTATTGTTGCTTTTTTTTTTCTTAATTTCATGTGTTCTTCAAAAACATCAGTAACTTGCAAAGCTTTCCCTCTCCATCCCACCTCATTCCTGCCTTTTTTATTTTCCCTCTGTCTTTATATCCTCTTTAGCACACATTATTTACCATTTTACTAAACTATTGTTTACTGTAGTAGCTCAGTGGTAGAGCGTGTGCTTCAGGAACTGACAAGCCAGACGTTGGGGGTTCAAACCCACCACAGGGGGGGTCAAGGAGGGCACCCAGCCTTAATTCCTCACACTAAATCTAAGTTTGTGTCCACCCCAAAAACTCCCGACACGTAAAATGGACCTTTCATTGTCTGACACAACAGTTATAATCTTTAACATTTCACCTCGTCTCCCTCTCCAGGCGGGTGCGTGGAGAAGCAAAGAAGTGCCGGAAGGTATACGGCATTGAGCACAGGGACCAGTGGTGCACAGCCTGTCGCTGGAAGAAAGCCTGCCAGCGCTTCCTTGACTAAATATTCCCTGATGGGCGAAAGAGGGATTGAGCCAAAGGAGAGGAGAAATGGGTCTCCACCCAGAGAAAAGACTGTCGCCAAAGGCTCAGGACCACATCCGATGAGCACCATTCTTCCTTGGTGTCCTTTTCTATATACAAAATGATAAATCATTTTTGTACTCTTTCTATGTTTCCGAAAAGTGCTTTTTTATGTGTATTTTGTCAGTGTCCTTGTTTAAAGAGTCTGGGTTGATGTTTTGATGAAAAAAAATGTGGCAGCTAATGACCCTTTGACCTTTAACTGTTGGTCTTAAAGCAGGCTATAGTGTTCCACTGTTCTTCATCTAGAAATGGTGTGACCATTGGATTTGATCAGTGCTTGTATTGTTATCAGTGCGGGGGAAACCCACAAGGTTTCAGTTGACAGCACAACTTGCTAAGAGGTACAGAAACAGGACTTAAGGCCGTCTCATGGTATTTGAATTACGCACTGTCAATGGACCTGTGGTATGGCAATTAGGCCACGTTTGTCCTCTATCACATAATTTTCCTGTATTGGATTTATTGTACACTGATTGATGTCAGGACAAAAGGAAGTTGAGTTGTCACCGTGGTGATCGTTGGAATTTTACCCATCAACCATCATCACCATGTACAACCTGAATGGTCTGATCTCCAAATGCTGAGGCTCTAGAGACATTCTGGAGAAGTGATCATTTCCTATGGTTGATATTGAACCATTACAAATTATTCAAAACTGTTTTTATTTTGATGACAAGGATTAGGCCATAAGTTCAGTGATGGCCTGGGTGTCTGCAAGGTACCCTTTTCTGTTGGGAAGACATTAGCAGGATGCTGATTATTGTACCTACTGTACACAGTCAAATCTTTCAGTCAGTCCATCAGAGAACGTGTCACTTTTCCCCCTAAGTTGAGGGACTGGACTGTTTCTATCATCCCCGTGTGAACAATTCTCTACCACTTGAATTGGCTGTTCCCCACTTCTCAGTCACAATCCTGGGATAGGTCAAAGTTAAACTGAAGGAAAGATTTTTAAATGAGCTGACAGACTGAAGCATTTCCTATCGTCATTTGTGTTGAATGTTGCCGTGTCGCTGTTTCGTGTGACTAATGTTCAGATGTTGAAATGCTCGTCACAAAGCAATGTGAGAGGGCCGTCTTGTAAGATGGGCTTACCTTGTCCTTTTGTTAATGCTTAGTTCTGCTGCATATCAAAGGTATTGAAATTAGCTGATCACCAATATGTTTTTTTAATCACAGATCTCTATATTTAGACTTCTCACCATTGTAAATGTCAACAGAGCTCTTGTATTTCCTTTCCCTGGCTTTCCTATGCGTCTTGCCTTTAAGGGTGCCTAGGTTATGAAGTTGTTACCAGCACAAGGCATTTCCATACCGCTTGGTTGGTTGCAGAATACAAATGCAGTATTAAGGGAACTGATCAAGAGTCAGTTTCACCTGCCTGGTTATTGCAAGTGAGTTTACTTTGAATCTTTTAAATATTCTACAATGTATATCGTCTATAACGGATACGTCCTGACGCTGCTTTGACAAACCTGTAGCCCTTATACACAACTATTCTGGACCCCCCCCCTCTATAAATAAATAAATAAATAAATGGGATGTTTGTCTGTGGAAAATATAAAATGTTCCTTTGCAGAGCAGTGGTCACTAAGCCTGCTCCTGCAGAGCTGCTCTCCTCCAGGAGTAGGATGGCAGCTCCCCTAGGGTTGGTGGTTCCCAACTCTTCTCAGGTACTGCTGCTGGTTTTCTGCTCCACCAGGTAGTCCATTACATTCACATGCTGCATCAGGTATTACAGACATCTAGTCCCAACAACAGTGTGTCATTAGCTACCTGGTGGAACAGAACACCCGCAGTACAGGTGAACCCTGGAGAACTGGATTGAGAGCCACTGCAGTAAACCAATGAGCCCTCACAGGAGGGGGGAGGGGCGACATGACCCGGAAGTGGGCAGTGTGGGTGGAGGTGTTCATTCTGACCAAGCAGTTACTCACCTGATTCTGGTATTCATCCAATAGTCTTTGCTAAGGACCTTGACTAGTAGACTCGGGTGTGGATCTGCACACAGCAGCTCTTCCTGGAGCATGCTGCCCCCCCCTGCTCAGAGGAAACACGGTGTGTTAGTGTTCTTCTATTGTGCTCTTCCATTTGTGTCCCATTACTCTGTGGACAAAAAAGAAACTATTAATAGCATTTCTACGATCCATTCTTTTATAAGCCAGTTGAAATGTTGATGTAGAATTATGCTTCATAAAATGGATTCCGTCTCATTTTGTCTGGTATCCTTGGTCTTTGTGTGTAGGTCTACTTGACGGAAGAAAAGTTAGCATTTTGCTACACGTTGGACTTGAAGTCCCCCGACAAACTGGGGAAAACTTGCTTAAGGGAGAAGATAGGAAACCACTGGTATAGCAAGCAAGTGAATATGTGTTCTCATGATCCTCAGCAAACATAGTTGAGATAGCCTCCAGTAATACACCAGCTCAAGCTGTGCTAACAGCTTGAGCTGGTGTGAATCCCTGTACCTCTCGTCCTTCCCCGTCCTGTCCCTCCCAAATCCAATATAAACACGTGGGGTTTCTTTAAGAAGCAACAGTTGGCAGATAGACCAACACAATACATCTTCATTCCCTCATTGTAGCATTGTCCCCCAGTGGACCACACATGGTAAAACCTCACGTCCTCTCTGGAGGTGTCCATGCAGACATTGGGATTAATCTTAAATTAGGTAATAGTCATCTTCTCCCTGGCTCTGGTCCCACAGCTGGTCAGACTAGCGTGTAAGTGGCCACTCCCGTTCCCAAGAGGCCCATTGATATATCCTATGATCACAGCCTAAAAGAAGTTGTATTGGATCATTGTGGCTAGTAAAAGAGCACTATATAAGAACAAGTCCGTCTCCCATATAAGGAGCTCAGTGGTTGAACTCTCACTTGAGGAAATGATGAGGCAGATGTTACAGGTTCAATCCCACGATAGGGCGTCAGGAAGGGCATCTTAACCGCCCATGTTCCATCCAAGTCTGTGTCCACCCCATAACACGAGGCTTAATCAGGACATGTGAAAATGGGGCTCTCATTTTAGCTGCTAGAACTGGGAGATGCTTACTAGGCAAGTGCTCAATATCTAAAACCTTAACACAGCTCGTCTCGTTGCATGGTCACTAATCCAGGGAGGAGAATCCCAAAAAGAGGTGAATCAGTTCAACTGGATGAGAAGTTGTTTTACAGTTTATTCTAAATAAACTGAAAACATACCCTTTTAGTGATTCTGAACATAGTTCTCTATTTAAATGAGAGTGGCTAATCTGCATGTCTGCAGAATTGATATTTGATAACAGACACGTTTCTATATCGTCTTGGAAACAAAAACACCCAAAACAAACAAAAATACTTATTTTAAAAACCAACCTGCCCACAACTGCTTTCCTGGTGTGTTTTCCATGGTTAATCAAAAGCATCTTGGGCCAATGTGAAAGGAATATGCTTCAAACTCATTGTCAGGACATGTGATTTCATTAACAACCTGTGATGAGATTTATGCTCCACCCCACACTGACTGAGGAGGCAGAGCCGTCACTGGCTATAGTCCAGGAACCATCTCACCACCAAGAAAATAAATGTTTAGAGCTGAAAATGGGACCACAGCAAATTGAATGGAATATAAATACACTTCAAGTTCATCCCTCTTTCATCTAGTCCATGCAAGGATCATGAGAAGTGCTCATAGGCTTTAAACTGACATCCACCACAGCTCCAACCTTAGGGGAACGACTGAGCCAAACCTTTCCCCACACTTCTCAATAAACAACCACGACTGCCAGCTAGTTATGCAGCATCATATAGCCACCAGTCAACCCCCAACCCTCAACGTGAGGCCCAAATGTGAAAATCTGCAGACAGTTTTATTAAATTGACAAAGTGAATCTGTACAGCGAAAAAAAACTCACATTGTTAAATCTGTTACATCTAAATTTTACATGATGCAAATCTCAAAACCAAAAATTTTGCCCTTCCATAAACTTTTTACACAGAATCCTACAAAATGTGTTAAAAGTGCCACCATCCTCAGCTGTTTATCACTCCAATTCAAAGAAGTCTTACTTGAGCAGACCAAAGAAAGAAAAATACCAAATCATTAAGAGCTGCAGTCTGTTTAAAGCAGAATAAAATAATGCTCTGAATGGTGACATCATCATTTCCATCGTTTACCACTTGTACATCTGTAAATGAAAATAAACCAACAATGTGTTTTTACCATTGTGTAGCTACAAGACAGTTCCGGGATGTTTGAAAAATATGGAAATCATTTTTTTTTGTACACCAAAAATCCCAAAAGACTCTTTTCTACATGAGACGATGCAGTAAAGATTGACTCACGTGGAAGGTTGTGCATCATATGCACAAAGTGCACAGGACTTCTGTCTTTACACTCCGAGTTTCCTAAATGATGCAAACTAGTCATGAAGCAGGTTTCTTTCTGGAAAAAGAACATGTTGGAAATGACAAACACAAATAAAGAAAAATGGGACGGATGGAAATGAATTGCCTTCATAGAGTTTGGCTCGAGATCGATTTAGGCACATAGTGCCCCTGGGCTCAACATGACCCACACCGCCTGCAGCTGAAGCCACTACGCAAGGAAAATATGTCTTTTTATTTCAATTGGAGCAACACAGCATCTTAAAACAGAAATCAACCAATGGCACAATAGGTGACAGGTTAAACTGGTTTAAGCCGGCACAGAGAACTACCGACCTGCTAGGAGACGATGGCCATCAAAACCACAACATCAGATTCTGAGGATTCCCGTTTCTCTTGCAAAGGGAAATGTCTGACCCACACCCTTCTATAGACCCAGCTAGTGGACTATGCACCCTTCTCTGCACTGAATCAACAACTACTGGCTGCAAGTGGCTTTCACCACAATAAGGAGAATTTCAAGAATTATATGGCCGACAAACCCTGCATGACCAGATTCACTGTGAGGTGCACACTAGTTCTGGGTAAGTGGGGGAACATTCTAGTCATCTCAGGCCTTTGCTGCTTTTCACATGGCTCTGCGTCTGTCATTTATCACCGTAACAGATGTGCTGCTGTTTAGGACTTAAGCCCCTTGGTACAGCCCAATATGAATGGGTTTGAGGAAAGTATTCAAATCCACTAGGATTTGATTCCCTCTATGAAATATGAAGCAGGGACGAGACCGACTGCACACCATGGTCAGTAGGAAACCTGCAGCAGGACAGAGGTTGGGATGAGAGTTTTCTCACAGAATATACAGTTGATCATTTCCCACCAACCTTTTTTTGCTTAAAATAATAATTGAGAAATTCAGCCCGATTCTGCCATCGTCTTCACGTCAAATCCAACTGACTGAAACGTAAAATGCAAAGCTGGGAAGAAAAAAAAAAAGGCAGCAAGTTCCTAAAACATCTGCATCTTAAACTTCATGAAAGCTCCTCAACATGTGAGCGTCTTATGGAGAGTCACACAAAGAAAGTAGAGCCAGCGCACATCACACCATCTTCCCCACTTTCAGGGAAAACACTCCATTAAGAGGAAAGCAAGCTTTGGTAATACACATTCATTGTTCTTTTAAGATGGGTTGTTGTTTTCTCCATCGAGCATTAGAAAGGTAGCCAAAAAGATGACCAGCTGTCCAAACACAGGACTAATAAGACCTATTGCAATCTCTATAGTAGACTCAAGCTCTACATCCTCATGGGTATGACCGTGGAGACATGGCTCTGAGGTTCTAGCACACACACACGCAGAACTGTTATAACCACTATAGCCTCAAACCAAAATGCAAGTTTACAGCGGGCATGTTTTATGCCCAAAAATCCAGCAAAAATAAATAACTAGTCATTTGTATATCTGTAAAATGGCCCAAAAAAGATTGTTTTTCCTTTTTAGAAGCACATTTCAAAACTCCATGTGTTGGATGAAGGATCTATAATAAGATATAGTGCATGGTGCTAGTAAGTCTACAATTTGTCCATTTCTGACCAGAGGAAGCAGAGGGGCTGTGTAGATATGACCTTTATCTCTGTGTGTGTGTGTGTGAGTATATGCACATACACACACTTTTATACAATAGAAACCTGTTAGTGAATGTTTAGGAACTATTTGAATGACAGACATAAACACATGCGTAACTTTCTGCTGTTAATACGACCTCCTCCCTGATAAATCCAAAAAGCTGAGTTAATATTAAAAATGCTTTGCATCTCCACATTCTCCCAAACCGGCGGGGAAAGACCCACGAGGATCTTTTAACTTTCACATCTTCCAACATGATGGTGTTTTTGTCACGTGAGCATTGCCAACGACAGTCCTAAATGGGCCTCTATCAATGGTGTCTGCCTGGAACGACTTCTCGGTTAACATCTGGACCCTTTTGCTAAAGTGACAGTCAGCTCAAGGTTCAGAGAGAAGTGGGATTAATTTAATACCGAACAAATATCCAGCAGAATATTTACAATCCAAGGAGGGCTGATCCCTTTTGGGCTTCTAGCTAATGGGAGCCATCGATCTGCCCTTAAAACCCTTGACTTTTCCCTGACCTTTAACCCCAAGAGCTGTCTGATCTTCAAGCCCTAGACTCTAGTTGACCTCAACTGTGTCTTCCACAGCACAGGATCAACTCATCCAATCAGATGGACAGGATGTAAAGCGTAAGATCTAAAGTCTGCATTCACACAAGTACTTCATAAACACTTACACACAAACAAGGACTTCATCCAAACTCAGAATCAATCAATTAGTAAACAATAAATAAGGCTGTGACAAAACACCGAAAACAGAAAAAAAATCAAAAGTGCAACAATTCGATTAGCGTTTGTATTAAGGTATAAAATCATCGTCCACACGACACTCGTGGTGATGCAGACTGACTTCACAGTTTGGCAGATCCATATCTCTGTCATCTACCAGTGAGGGTTTCAGAGCACGGTGATTCAGGTTGTCCTGAATTTGTGAACTGGACTTGTAGGTGATCTGCTTTTGTGTGGAGGTGGACTGGAAAGGGCGGGGCTGCACTTGGTTGGACCAGACCGATGGGTCCATAATCGACAGGCAAACACGTCAAAGCAAACCGAACATTTCAGAAAATGACCCAAGAAAGTCCCGAGGAGCTTTGATGTGGTTTGATATGCGGTGATTTAGGATCCCCCTGTTGGCTTAAAGAGGTGGAAAATCCCCTCACCATGTATGTCCCAGAGCCCACTACACACAGCAGGAGAGAGGGATAATTGAGTAGGCTACAAATGAGAGAACCCCAAATCAAAAACCTATGAACCAGGTTTATAGAAGACGGGAAACTGTGAAAAGCCAAAACATCTCCCATTGGATTCCCAACAGTCCTCAGTTAAAGCAGATTTGTTCTGGGTTTTAATACCATCAAATATTAGTTCGGCAGATAGACGGCTGCGATGTTTAGGAAAAGGCAGGATCCAAACTTAGAGATGGCCTCCTTACAATCCAAGAGTGCAGAGGCGAGAGGGGAGGGGTGTCTGTAGCTGTTCAGTAGAACAGATCTCACCATTCTGACTCATGGAGTTAGCAGCAGCGGATCGAAGGGGGTTTGAACTGTGTGTGGAGTGGGGCCAGACATGGGTGTTGGCACTATGCAGACTGGCTGGCCATTAACTGGGCCCCTGAGAAACGAGGGCTGCTCAAGGGGGAGACTAAGGGGAGGCAGGTGAGGGAGGAGCCAGTCTTTCATGAGAGCATCCATCTTCTTCTCTACCTGTCCTTCAGCTCCTGTGTCATGCGCTTGGTGATGCGGCCACACAGCAGTCCGATAAGGAAGAGAACACACACACTCAGGGCAATCACAAACAGGATGTAGTTCTTGGACGGTGATGTCATCACCTGCATTGCCAGGTCTGAGAACCCTTCTGCTGGCGCCACCTAGAGGAGAGGAGGAACATAACACCTCATGCACAGAAAACAAGACAAGACAGAAATCCTAAGGGTGGGTGTGCGGCACTGTAAGAGAAAAGTCTCTCCCTCTGCCACTGCTTACCTTGGCAGCGTAGCTCCACATATCAATACGATCCTGCAGTCTTTTCTTACATTCTGGCTGTAGACGGACCCTCTTGTCCTGTAACGCCTCCATTAGACATGACATCTCTAGATAGATGGAATGGATGGAGAGAGAGGCTTAAGAGCAATGGAAATTGAGCAGAAAATCTGATGGTGAACGACTGCCTCTCAGATCCAAACCTATGACTATTTTATTGATCTGACTTTTATTGTCGATTTAAAAAGTCAGATTTTTAGGTGTATTTCTGATAAGATCAGGTCAGCATATTAGGGCACTACAGCTAAGCTTCACTATCTTCCTCAATCAGAGGCAGAAATAGAGGGATTTTTTTTGCTTGAACTCGTGAATTAATTGTCAATTCATCATCATTCCTGTCTCCCATAATTAGAAGCGTGGTCCACACTGCTCCAATTCATGATGTGCAGTCCATCACAAACAGCCAACAGCTAAGACTGCGAGGTCGGAGCCAAAGTGCCCAGGTATTCCTCCATTCACCACCAAAGGAGCAGCTACACGTCAGTAAAACATCATAGTCGTCACTTTCTTGAGTTTTCCAAAGGACTTGGCTAACTGTGGGGGCTTGAGGGTCACGGCAATAATAATAAAAATGCTGCCACTGGTCGCAGATTTCATGAGAAACTTCATGACTCAAAATACCAAATCCTAATAGTCCTGTCTCCCAGCAACCTGCTTACCCATTAAAACCAGAATCACATCTAATATTCTCTTTAACACCCTTTAAAAAGAGAGCCTCAAACTCATTCTATGGCACTGTGCCATCGATTCAGGTCTACTGAGGCTAACCTTGCATCTCCATGTCCAGTAAAGGTTCTAGAGCTGGTGGCATGAGACCATCATTGCGGTGGCCCTCATTCTTACCTCGAGACCCCCTCTTTAAAAATCTATCCCGTCTGACCCATGATTAAATTGCTAAGTTTACATTTCTTATGTTGAGGTGAATTGCCTTTTAGGATCCTGAACAGATCTATAAGTATTATGAGGCTACTAACGTCGTCCTCTGCCAGGGGTGATGGCAGCACAGTGGTGTTTGAGGTCCAAAGCACAGGCTGTGTGGAGAACTGGGTCCACAAATATGTCCGCCTTGCTCTCCTTCAGCATGTTCAGAACTTCCTGGACAGAAGAGATACAACGAGGTGAGATGCAAAACAATAAAAACCAACAGTGTCAGGTTTAACATCAAGATGAGGGAAGAGTCACATCTTGATGGAATCAAATATACCTTAAGATTTCAAAACCAGCAACAGTTAGAATAGCTTTAGGATAGTTTTTATGCTTTTCTGCGTAGGAGCATTATTTGCTCAACAATTTAAGGGATCTTTTTGAAGACTGAAACTCTTTTTTTTTGATGGACGCCAAATGCTGCGTTCAGTGATTTTATACTATGCAAAGAATATTGATGGAATTCACTGCATGCAAGGTCGAGAATAATGACCGCCATTAGAAAGCGAGGCAGAGGAGAACATCGACTCTGCCAGCTAAGGAACATACTGAGGCATAGCTGTGCACAGCTCGACTTGTGATCAGATCTGATGCATCACCTTCAGAGGTCGACAGGAGCACAACAAGAATGCTGGGTGCAAAATGGGATCGAACAGTAACGGCTTCATGTCAGGGTGAGAGTAGCTGTGTACCTTCTTACAGGCGTCCTGCTTGATCTTAAGCAGATTGACTTTCAGACACTCCTCCACCTGGCCGGTCTGTTCTTGAGCTGCTGCCTCTTCTGCACACAGTCTAGAGATCTGTAATTGGGAGAAGAGGTTGAGAAAAAGGAGCGAGAAGAGAAAGGAAGAAAGATTTGATGATGTACAGAGAGTGAGAGAGAGGCAAATAGAAGAAACCATGTAGCACAATGACCAATGAGGGAGCATACAATACACTGCCACATCCTTCCTGGGTGCATGTGGGTTTATATGTCCATCAGTGTGTGTGTGTGTGTGTGTGTGTGTGTGTGTATACCTCCTCCGTGCAGTGTATTTGTAGCTGTGGGTCCAGTCGGTAGTCCAGAGCAGACTCCTGCAGTATTACTCTAATTTGGTCCTCACAGTCTGGAGACAGCCTCTGGACACACACACACACACACACACCTCATTAAAGTGAGGATGCTAGACCCTTATTTAAGCAGCTTTTCCCAGTGAGGCTGAGCATATTGTCTATGAACAGAACATACAGCAGCACACTTAAAAGACAAAATGGATCAGAGCGCCTTCACAGACAGAACTCAGTGGAAAGACCCGTTTTTTGTGACACCATCAGTCCCCATGTTGTGGAGTGTGGACACTGACTTGGATGGAACTCAGTGGATTAAAGCAAGAAGCCCTTCCCGATGCCCTGTGGTGGATTTGACCCGCTGCCTCTGGCTTCTCAGTTTCCTGAAGCGAGCGTGCTACCCACTGAGCTGCCGCAGCCCCCGCAGACCCATCACAGTAAATCATTCCATGTAAACATCATAAAACAACTGACACTAAATATAGGAATGCTTAAGTAAAAGATACAATCACAGCAAAATGAACCACGGTTACATTGTACGACACCCAATACCTAGTTAAAGAGTAAAAAATACATAAAAAGAAGTTACAGGAAAAACCAACTTGGTCCTACGTGTATAAATGCACCCCACTAGTTTTCCTCTCTTTTGGTTTTATTTTTATCCCCTTTTCTCACCTGAACCCCCTGAGTGTCCTACTGCTGGGTCAGTCTCTTTGATGCCCCTCTGGAACCCTCTAACCCTAACCCTTCACTTAACCAAGAGGCCTGGACCACCCAGAGGGGGACACTAGTGAACCCAGAATACTTTATCCAACCTAACCCCTATACCCATGTGAGGCTTAGCCCATTATGACCCACTAACTATGGACCTCTGGCTGTGGTTGGAAACGGTGCAGCTGGGATTCAAACCCCCGACTGTATGACACAGAGATGTACTGAACATAGGTGTCTTACCCCCCTACACCACCAGGGGGCCCAATTCACTCACTGGTTCTATACAATATGTTTAACATGAGCTGGTAAAGCAAAAATGTCAGGAAAAGGAATAAACCCTAGTTGAAAAGCCAATTTTCCCACAAGCCAACACAACCCATTATGTCAGAACACTAACTGCAGACCATTGGGAACCGACAAGTGAACATTTTAACTAGTCCAGCAAGCCAGCCCGTGCACACTGAAACCTATGTGGTATTTTTTGTGTTCCTTTTGGAAAGTGTTCTCTGCCCCGTGTGACCCAGCCAATATACATTTCAACAAAAACTATATCAATAGCTTAGTTCCCCAATGACAAATAAGAGTTGGCAAAGAAACAAATCATGGTTTATATCTTATGCCCGCTGGGGAGGTTGTTGTTTGACAATTCTGATGAGTTTGTGCGTCGAGCCTTCACCCACTTTGTGTCCCCAAACCATGGTCAACATCAACTGGTCCCCAGCTGGTCTGATGAACTTACCTGGTCAGCATATTTGAGTTTGAGGCAGGCTATGACTTGTCCCTCCAGCTCACTGTCATCACTGGCCTTGTTCAGGATGGTTTGGCAGAACTTGGGAATGTCAGCTCTGCAAGCCTTCCTCAGAACTGGGTTCAGCCTGTAGTCTAAAAGAAGAGAGTGAGAAGATGAGAAATAAAGAGAAGACACTCAAGATAAGAAGAGGAGGAGGAAAGTGGATATGATGAAAAGCTGGGAAAGTCCAACAGGGAGGAAAATACAGGGGGAGGGTGTTAAAAAAGGAATATAGAAGTGTAAAGAAGGGTAAAAGAAAAGTCAAGCAGAGATGGAGAGAACAGGATAGGAAGGTGGATGGTGAGGAAGAGGCAGATGAAAACAGAAGATAGGCGGCATGGTGGCACAGCAGTTAGCAATGTTGCTTCATGGTAAGAAAGTCCCATCCCAGGGCCTTTCAATGTCTGCATGTTCTCCCTGTGTGGGTTTCCTCCAGGTGCTCCGGTTTCCTCCCACCATCAAACATGCACGTCAGGGTTCATACTCCCGCCTGTGCCCCTGAGCAAGGCAACAGGAAAAAGAACTGGAGTTGGTTCCTAAGCACTGGAGCTGCCTGTAAATAATAGGCTGGGCTGAATGTAGAGAACACATTCTGTTGTATACATGTACAATGACACATAGATGAATGAACACAAAGACACTGAGCAGAATATGGAGGTGGTTTGGTGAGAAGAGATGGAGGTTATGGTCAACAGAAGACTGCTGAAGTGCAGGTGTTTGGGTGATCCTGGCATTGGAAGGTCCTCCTGGAAGACCATCACAGCTCACACTGCACTCCAATATCTGCTATCCGTGTGGTTTTTCAGTGCCTGTGGGTTCTTATCACGGTGTGTATGGCTACAGTCAGGAGGAATTAATTGGGTAAACCTGCTATACAACACAAACAAAATAAATGCATAACTTGATCCACTGAATCTCAACTTCTGCTGTGACAAGCCAATGGCAGGGTCATGATTTTGGCACAACCAACATGAATTTATGGATCCAACCTGCCTTGTGTGAGGGACAACAGCAGTCAAGTTGATGATATTTGTATAGCCCACTATCACAAATTTGCCTCAGTGGGCATTACAGCAAAACAACATCGGTCATGAATGTGAATCCATAAACTGGACCTGTGTAATGCCATCAAATGAGTGTGGACTAAAATCCTATGTGAATAGATCCAGGACCTTATCAAATCTATGGTAGAAGTAATTCAGGCTCTTCTCTAGGGTGAAAATAGGATCTCTCCCAGTACTAGGTAGCCGTGCTTAATAAAAGGCCACTGGCTTAGATTATATTAAATTAATAAATAAAAGACATTCACTTATTCGTCCCACAGGCGGAAATTTGTATTTCTCTGTATTTTAACCCATCCTTTAGTATAGGAGCAGTGCACTGCCAACATAGGGCCCTCGGAGAACAGTTAGGGTTCAGTGTCTTGCTCAAGGACACCTCGATATGCTCTCTGTAGGACCGGGGATCAAACCTGTGACCTTCTGATTCCCAGACAACCGCTCTATCCACTGAGCTATGCCACCCTAATCATGTGTATATGGTCCTCCTACTGGTGTACCTGCGTGCCGTTTGTAAGTACCTGTGTTTTGGGTGATCTGTCTCTTGGTGATCATCTGTTTACACTTTGGGTCCATCAGCTCACTGTTCTTGTTCTGTTTCAGACACTGGAGAACATTCCTTGCATCTGCATCCGTGCAAAACCGCTGGATTCACAGAGGTATAGTGAAAGAAACCAGGGGCCAGGCGTTGTAGAGAGAGGCAGAGAAAACCACATCTGAGGTTACGTCACTGACCGACACATTAGGGAGACATCCCAGGGAACACAAGCACCCACAGTATTTATCCTTCCTTTTATAGCTTATTGAACCCTTCCACTGTTTAAACTGTGCCAGAGAAGTGGTTATATGGCAGCTAAAATCCAATGCACACGTTATAATGGCCAAAAGGCAACTGTAATAGTTGCCCACTTTATTTCTTATTTACACCTGAATGTATATGGATTGACTCCTAACTGGTTTGGTCGTCCACTCTGGTTTATAGGTGACAAGGTTAACGATATGCCCATGTCATGACGATAGTACACTACAATGGTGCCTAATGTGTTTGGTCTACCAATGCAGTGATACATTGAAGGACCTCTGCTTTTACAGTCGACCCACAGGACCACCACACGTGCTGTTCTGGAGCCTCACTTCAACTCAGCCACTCTATTATCCCAGAAGACAAACTTGACTTGCAGTCAAGTGTACAAGACAAAAAACACCAGTAGAAAAATGTTTCCTGTACATACAATAGACAGACAATAATAATGAAACAAACCAGTATCTGAACTGCTGCCTCACATGGGCAGAAGAAACGGAGTTATTGCACAGGGAACAAAGGAGTTTCAACTCCTACTGTAATGTCTATGTGGCGTTGTAGGACCTTATCATTTAAAATCATGCCCTCCTCCCTGAAGTCTGTCCCTCCCACTTCTCGACCTCCTCACCTTAATCATCTGCTTGCAGACTCTCATTAGCTGGTAGTCCAGCTCAGGGTCACTCATCTCCACCTCCTGCAGTTTAAAGATGCGCTGATGGCACCGCTGACTCAGCTGTTTCTTGTTCTCCTTCAAACACTCAATCATCTGAGGATACAGGTTGAAGTTAAGAGAGGCATAAGAAACGTAAACTAACACACTGGCTGGTGGGGCTCAAATCGATGGCTTTCGGGCTACTACTCTATGGTCTTCTTCCCACTACAACACTTACCCAGGTTTAGATCTAGGATTTACAGTCGACCCCCAGGGCGACACACTTCCAGGTGCTATACCTGAACCAAAGGTCTGCCACCCTATCCCCAAACGGATAAAGTCAAAAGGAATTTCCTAACAGAAGTGAGCCAATTAGCTACAGTGTAAAATTAGCTCAGTGGTAGAGCGCAGGCTTCAGGAACGGACCATCCAGTCTTGATCCCCCACACTCCATCTAGATCTGTGTCCACCCCCACTATGGGAGGTCCGATTGCGACGCATACAAATTGACCTTTTGACTACAGTTCAAAACTATCAAGATGTGAAGTAACGTTTTTAATGTTGTACTAAAGTAATGGTGCCCCTAAGTTTCAATCCTTAATATTCACATCCTAACAAAAGGACCTCAATGGTACTTTCTATCGCTGGTGTATGCAAGCCAACAGTTGATCTACCAACACCTAAATTGTCAACGCTTTTAATGGTTACCGTCAGGGGACTTTCCTCAAAACAATGATGCAGTTAAGATGCCGAGGCAGCAGTGCTGGAAAAAGGTTTCTGTTGGATGGATCTCTTAGGAGACGGCTAGCTCTTCCGTCACTATCATTACCAGTGTCATATCAGGTGCCAGCAAGTTAAATGAAAAACAAAACGCCAATAAATAAAAACAAGATAATCACTTTAAATTGGCAAGACTAATGAATATAACAGCAGTATTTGAGAAAGATGATAAAGATAATCTGTAGGTCGGTTCCTGGACATTCAATGTCCACAAGGCACATTGGTGTACAGCACCTCTACCGGGCATGACAACAGAGGTGGTTGCTGTTCTCTCCAGGTCTTACCTGGGCATTGCCGAAGGCCACATTTGAACAGAGGCGGTTGATGTCAGCCTTACAGGAGTCATAAAGCTCTGGTTCCAAACGAATATCTTCCGACTGAAAGGAGAGAATAAACCATTTGATTTCAGGCTTTAGATACATTTCCAACTAGAATCTGATGGGAGTGCCAACAAGTCATGGGTCCAATCCCACTGGGGCATCAGGAAAGACCACGTGGCCTTATTCCCCCATGCTCGGTGAATGTGAGACACACATTGCAAAGAGTTTCGAGTGGTCAGACCAGAAAAGTGCCATATAATAAAGAGTCCATTTACCATTCAGCTGACATACTAGTGGACACTGAAGTTGGCTTACCATCTCGAGCTCCTCCACCCTGAGCTGCTTGCGACATTTAAGGGAGACGCGTTGCTCCCGGACATCCTGCAGAGTGTCATTCCTCACCGTGGTGCTGAGACAGATGACTACGTCCACCCTAGAATGGGGAGGCCACGAAGACAGGGAAAGGTTAAGAGGGTGAGCAGAGCAAAGAGAGAGGTGGAGATGAGGACCGAACACACTTTGGACTGGAGGAAAGAGAAGCTACTTGATATGGTCGCTGTATTCCAACAATGAAAAATGTCCTCTGCATCTAGCCATCCTGTTGTATAGGAGCAGTGAGCAGCTGTAGCACCTGGGGAACCGTTAGGGGTTCAGTGTCTTGCTCAGGGACACTTCAGCACACTTTCTAAAGGAGCTGGGGATTGAACCAGCCACTTTCTGGTTACCAGATGACCGCCCTGCCTCCTGACCCATGGTGCCCCATGAAGCCAAGCATCAGCCCTGACCCACTACAACTACATGTCCTCATTGAGGCCACCACACTGCTTCAGTCAGCAGGATCATTTGTGTGTGACCCCAAATGTATCAGAGCACCGTGCATTAAAGAGCTCACACACAGTGATGCAAGTAACAACAATGAAGGTGGTTCAAATTACAACTCAGCTGGATAATGCAACAAGGAACTACGGATAACGGGGGAGAGGAAAATCCTCGGGGATGGTGGCCTTCCTGAAGCCTGAGAATTGACCAGAATATCCAAATGAGCAGGAAAACTACAACTGAGATTCTCTGGGGCAAGCTACCAAACCACAAATTACCCCCCAAATGGTCAGTGGCAATTTGGAGAAGACTGGACAGTAAAGAGGCCCAACAGTACAAATATAGGGCAGTGCAGGAATGTGTCTCGTCAAATAAATGTCAGAAGAGTTTAGTGAAGAAGGCTCATTGACTCCAAGTCCTCTGGGCTGAAGACAAGCACTGTGACGGTGGAGCACAGCAGCATATCATTATCACCATGATGCATAGTAATAAAACAGGCTTTCAACTGTTACTTCTGACACGTATTTACTTTGCACTTTCTCTTCACTTATGATTAGTTGAGGGCCAAAGGAAGTCAGGTAAATGACAAACACCAGGACACGAGAAGTCAATCATTAACATACCAGCAGAGGTCAAGGGAATTATGTGACCTATATGATTTATGTTCAGTGGTCACGTTCAACACAGGAATGTCACCAAGTATGTAGTAGGGAGCAGAGTAAAAAAAACAGACAGTAGTTTGCTGTGTTCATATATATTAGAGGCACGAGACAGACTGCAGGAGAAGTTAGATGCAATGGGTCCAAACAGGGTGGTCACAGATTAACAAGACTGTCCAGGATAATGCATCTCAATCAGTCACTCATTACATTTCTTAACCACAGAAATCCACCGTGGTGAGATGTTGAAGAGGTGCATCTTCTACAGTCCAGCACAGACTAAAGGCTCGAGACACTGTGATGTCTGCTCTTAACTCCCGATCACTTTATTCTCCCCGAGAGAAACCCGTCTGGGACATGAAGGTTGTCACATGAAACTGAAGAAAGAGACAGTATGGTGCAGTAGCAGCCAAAGTTCATAGAGCAGACATCAAGTTCATCCAGATACATGCAGCTAGAGTAAATATTTGGTGGCCTGGACCAGCAGGTATAAGAGAGAGAGAGAGTACACACTGAGAGCTCCATTGATACACGTCTCCATCAGTCCCACTGTTGTGGGGTGGACACGGCCTTAGATGGAGGTTTAGCGAATAAGGCCAGCTGGCTTTCCTAACACCCCATCGTGGGATCAAACCTGCGACAGCTGGTTTGAGAGAGTGCACAGTAAAGCCCCCAAAATAACAATCACTGACAAAACAGTCACAGGCAAATTCACAAAAGGACTACACAGCTTTTGTGACAACTAAACTAGCAAAAAGACCAACAAGAAAAAAAAGCTGTGCAATTCTCAAAAGCACCCACAAAGGCTGAAATGCACCACCAACTGGACTGCCAGGCAAATTGAGCCTCAGTGCTCTGGTGTTATTTGCACATATTTAAATTAGGCAATATCCCTAAATTTGGGGAAAAATGGGCTCCTCTCTAGGCAAATGACACCAATAACTACACACAGAGTGAAAATGATTAACGTCTCCTGAGAGTTGGTGGTAACTGATGCCCAGGCATCCCAGTTGTCATGGCAGCAGTGATTATACCCAGGTCATCAGACTGCCAGGTGTGCTCATGAGTAGATATTTTGCAGAACAACATTATCAATAATAATAATAACCTCCTTTATAAGGACAGTACATATAATGAACATTTTGAATGTCAATACACCAGATTTGGCCACCAGCCTAATTTCCATGTGTTGTCCCAAGCGGTTAAGGGTTCAGTGTCTTGCTCAAGGACACACTTTCT
Organism: Regalecus glesne; assembly: GCA_900302585.1. Lineage (NCBI taxonomy): Eukaryota > Metazoa > Chordata > Actinopteri > Lampriformes > Regalecidae > Regalecus > Regalecus glesne. The sequence continues at coordinate 14,757 of OMLC01066218.1, read as the reverse complement.
AAAGGAACCAGGGATCGAAGCACTAATTTTCTGATTACTAGATGGCTTCCCTCCCTCCTGAGCCATGCTGCCTATATACTCTGATAATATAATACATAAGAATATCCCTCTTTAATTTAATCATTCACAGATACAGGCTGCCAGGTCAACTGGTTCTTGCTATTCTTAAGGAGATCAAGGACATTGAGCCTGCCACTGCATTGTTGGCACAAAGCTACTATTTATCCAGATACAGCCACCAAGAACTGCCAGCTGGTCCATGATGTGGCCCTTACAGACCAATGGCAGACCCTGGTGGGTCAGTCAGCTTCAGTAAGTGAAACTGGCAGGAATCCGGCTGGCAGCTGGTTTGGGGCAGCAATTTTGAATAGCTGCTACTGTATTTTAGCACATGGATAATTGTAATCAGATGCAAAATAAGGGCAAATTACACTTGGCTGCATAACCTTTTAGGCATGTTTACGCTGCAATATCATTCTTGCAATATCTTTTCTGAATCGGACGCATAGCAGCTGCAAGTGATGTGCAATTCATGGTGCCACCGGTGGTTGCAACACACTTTGTGAATTCACAGGACAATACAAGGTGAGTCTTGGAAGAACGAGAGACAAAAGAAAGAGTTAACAGGTAATTAGAATTACATATGACCTGCTACTTCAGTACACTTTAAGAACAGTGCAGACACCACCACAGCTGATGCTATTTTGTCAGAGTCCCTTTCCTCTTGACTTAACCTCTCTCCTTCCTACCTTTGCTTTAATTTCCACCTCCAACACATTATCTTGGTGTCCACAGGGTATTTCCTTAGCACAATATGGCTCAAATTAATCTACTCAGTGTTGGGCGTATGCAATATGGATGATCCAAGACATTCAGCCACATTCTAGCACTGCACTAAGTAACCGTGTGAGAGTGAAGGCTGAACATCTCGACTAAAGTCTATTCTGAGAATCTGATACATTCTGGTGATTTGATTTAAGAGTCAAATTATAATCAGCCCATGAATTGATCTCAATCACAGACTGCTAACAAAGGTCCATTTCCAGATGTAGAGCATTTCTATTGGTGCCTCCACTCACTTCTTCTTGATGTTGGGACACAACTTGAGAACATCCTCCTTGCAGGCCATCTTAAACTTGTAGGAAAACCGAAAGTCTTTCATCTGAATCTGTAATGTGGGAGGAGAGGAGAGAAAGGAGAGGAATAAAAGGGAAAGAAATAAGATATGAGGGGAGGTAAAGAATACTAAATAAAAAAACATGCATCCAAGCACAGCAGAGTGAAACAAGGAAAACAATGACGGGGTGGAGAGACGGAGACGGCATGAGGGGGAGGGCGAGCATGGGAGATAGATATGGCCACAATCACTGACCAGCTGGAAGTGTGTGACGCCCACAGAGCACTTGTCATTCATCTCCTTCTGGTGTTTATTCTGAACCAGACACTCCATGAGGTCGCCAGTATCAATCTGGTTATCGGCTACGTCCTGTGCATGAGGCCGGCCGGCAGACAGAGAGAGACACACAAATATGTCAAGGGATGGATCAGACAACCTGTTGGTGTTGTCACAGGGGAGAAATGGATGTGCATACTTACATGACAGTGGGCCTGGATGACGGGCTCACAGGCCCTAATGAGCAGAGCCTCAATCTGGATGTCCTGTCACAGAACGGCCATAGAGTGGGACATTAGTTTTAGACTGTTGTTGATTTTTTTCACAAACGACAGAGTGAAAAAAACATGGAGCTATGAACACAAAATGCAACAAATCACAGGGACTTCTAAAATCCTCTCCCCACAAAAAGTAGAAGACTTGCTTTGTCGTTTCTAACTATAGCTGCAAGTATACAAATGTCTGACCTCATCTTCAGAGTCAAAGGACGGACTGAGGACAAGGTCAAACGACTGATGAGTCAAAACTTTACGACCACCTGCCTAACATGCCGTTGGTCCTTAGTGTGCCACCAAAACAGTGCTGAACCGCTGATACATGGCCTCTACAACACCCCTGAAGGTATCCTGGTGTATCTGGTACCAAAACAGTAGCAGCAGATCCTTCGAGTACAGCAAGTAGTGAGGTGGAGCTGCTGTGGGTTGGACCAGCACATCCCACAGATGCCGACTCAGAGATTAAGCACTTTGGATAATTTGGAGGTATGGGGAACACCTTGAACACTTCATCTTCCTCAAACCATTCCTGAAGAGGGTGCATTATCCTGCAGAAAGAGGCCACTGCCATGAAGGGCTGTATACCTGGTCTGCATTGACATTTAAGCAAGTGGCATGTGTCAAATGTATGTCCACATGAATGGCTGACCCAGAGTTTCCCTGCAGAATGTTAGCCAGTGTCATACTTGCCCCACTGGCTTGTCATCTTCTCAGTCTATCCGGATGCCACCTCTTCTCCAGGAAAACAGTGCACACACGGCCATCCACATGAACCAAGATAAAACCAGACTCATTCGACCGAACAACCTTCTCCCATCACTCTACGGTGCTGTTCTGGTGCAAACATGTCAATTGTAGGTGCTTTCATCAGGGGACAGGGGTCATTATGGGGGTTCTGACCAGTCTGCGGCTACACAGCTTCACACACAGCAGGGTGAGAAACACCGTTTTGACACATTGATCCTGTAACTATAATTTAACTTCCTGTGACTTCAGATCAAACAGGATAGCCTTCATTGCCCTCATGCATTGATAGGCCTTGGATGCTCAACATCCAATCACTGGTCTGTCCTTCCTCAAACCACGGTCGACAGGCCTTCACCACTGCTGACCAGGACCACCCTACAACCCCCACCCTGCAAGCCTTTCTGACCCAGTTGTCTGACAGTAACCATTTGGCCCTTGTCAAAGTCATTAAGGCCTTTGTTCCAGCTTCTGAGAGCTGAGGCTTCACTTACCATCTGATCTACGCAGACCTTGACATGTGCCCTTGTCTGGAGAGGATAAACACTATTCAGTTCATCTGTGAGTGGCCATATTTGGCTCAGTGTACTACAGCCACACCAATCAAATTCATTATGGCCTGGTTTGATTTGTAAGAATGGTAAGGCCATTTCCTATCATATTGAACTCCTAAATTCTCAGAGTCCGTTTCTCAGAGACTCTTCTTGATCTGAGGATTTCAATTTGCTGATCATAGTTTCCCCGCGACCCGATTTCGGATAAGCGGTTGACAATGGATGGATGGATGATCATAGTTTGATCGTGGAAGTCATAAGGCCATATCCCTTAACAGTCAAAACATGCCATGAAGATCTTCAAACAACTGAGCAAGAGTCCCCTTGTACACTTGTGTAGAGCCACAACATGTTTTCAATGATTTACAAACTTTGTGTTCAATTTCCAGAAAGTTCCCGAGTAGAAAATGAGCCACACTTTTTCCAACCATGCTGTTCTTGGAAGAAGCCTGGATCATGAACGCTGATGAAATGACAATGACGTGTACCTCTGACTCCAGCTCTGTCAAGTTGCCCACCACATCCCGGCAGCTAGACACCAAATCCTCCAGATGGTCTTGAAGACACTCCAACTCCTACACGCACACAAAAGCCTATTTCAAATCAGCAATACAGTGTCAACTCAAAATAAGAAGGTTCAAAAAGGGGTTAAGCGAATAAAACTATTAAATTCTCTCCTCATGACAATGGATTTAGATTCTCCTGAAGAAACTTAATCAGTTAGGTGAAGTTCCCTCTGTAGGCTGTTCCAGGTAGAAGGTGCAGAAGACTTTGAAGGCCAACTCGAGCAACGCAGCTGTCTTTTAGAACAGTATAAATCTGATAGTAGACGTTGTAATAGTAGTAGTAGGAGGAGAGTTACTTTATCTGATCCGTGTATTCCTACCATGAAATGCGTCCTCTGCATTTAACCCATCCTATTGTATAAGACCAATGGGCAGCTGCAACACCCAGGGGGGCATTAGGGGTTCAGTGTCTTGTTCAAAGACACCTCAACATGCTTTCTGTTGGAGCCAGGGATGGAGCTAGTGACCATCCAATTACCAGACCACCTGCTCTACCTCCTGAGCCATGCTGCCCTCAGAAGTAGCAGAATTACAGTTATAGTAGTCCAGGTATGAGAGCTCTGTTTTACAGATCATGATTAGGGTGGACACCGACTTAGCCAGATGCCCTTCCTGATGCCCTGTAGTGGGTTCGAACTTACTGCCTCTGGCTTACGAGTTCCTAAGGCATACTCTACCACTGCGCTACTACGGCCCAAATACTTGTTAGCGTATAGTGGTATGGAAAACTGGTGGAAACGGATGTAAACATGTTCATGGCAGTGGTAGTAAAGGTAGGGATGGTAATGGTATAAGTAATTGAAGTAGGAGTGGTAATTATTGCATTAGTAATGGAAGCAGCAGTGGTAGTAGAGATAGAAGTTGACAGACTAGCAGCAGTTGTGGTGGTAATGTAGTAATTGCAGTAGTGGTTAAAGAAGTAGAGGTAGTTGTGGTAATAGATCCAAGTAGTCATGTGAAAACTAATAGCACAGTAACAGTAGTAATAATTGTAATGATAGAAGTAATGGCAGGAGAAGGAGCAACATTGGCAACAGCAGCAGCAGTAGTATTAGTATGGGCAGCAATAGTGGTAGCACTATTATATGTCATTTTAGTACTTGCATCAGAAGTAACTGTGTCAGTAACGGTAGATATAGTAATATCTGTAGAAACAGGTCCTTACCTGTCCAGTGTCTGTCTTCTCACTGCACCACTTCCCCAGATCAGTCATACAACGTCTCTGGAGCTCAGGATCCAATTTCACATCCAGCGCCCTCTGGTGGAGAATCCTCTGCACCTCCACCTTGCAGTCCCGGGACAACTATACATAAATAAAATAAATAGATAATTCCCTTATCAGTCCCACAAGGGGAAATTTAGATTTCTCTGCATTTTTGACCCAACCTATTGTATAGGAACAGTGAGCTGCCAACATATGGTGCTCAGGGAGCAGTTAGGGGTTCAGTGTCTTGCTCAAGGACACCTCGGCATGCTGTATGCAGGACCGGGGATCGAACCTGCAACATTCTGATTGCCAGACGACCGCTCTACCCACTGAGCTATGCCGCCCCCATGCATGCACATATGCATGCAACATATAAAGATACATGCAAAAAAACAAAACACATTTGCCCATCACTCTCATGGCACAAAAGAAACTCCTGTGGATATATTTGTACTAGATAATTATGTAAAGTCAATCTGTAGGATCACAGAATATTAGTCTTTGGTAGCAAAAAGGCCCAAAAGAAGGCCAGTTGGGGCTGATCAATTATTATTTTTGATTTGCTTTAAACGGATTTGTTTTGGTTATGTGATGGCAGACCATCAATCACGGCTTGTTAGCACTCGTGTCATAAACTACAAGCAGATGCATTCCCTGACTGGCTCTGCCTGGTCTGTGAAGAGGATTAACAGCTGGCTCTGTCAGAACAATCAGTTACTTACCCCAAAGCAAATCACTGCTGTCTGTCATTAGCTGACCAACACGGCTTATAAATTAAAGCAATTGCAAGTATCATTATCACCATGATCGTCATAACCCACCACCAAGATCTATACGGACAGAATTAGGTGAACTGTCAAACACTTACGCAGTCCTTTGGGGTTAGCTGTTAAAAAAACCAACAACAACATACAAATGTGCTTTATTACGGGATCTATTGTATCTACTCCCTTCTCTGTCATAGGGGACGTGCAGTCAAACTCTCCTAGTTGCAATCTTGACATCAACTCGTCAAAGAATTTACACTTTAGTTCCAAAGTGAATAAAACTGATAACTGGTTATGACGGCAACTTTGAGTTCGACAAGAGCAACATTTCAATGCAAGACATTTCTGTTCTTTAAATAGTTGGCACTGATCATTAGGGGATATTTTTCCTAAAAAGGATTGTTTAACGTTTAGAATTAAATCCTAAACGTTAAGCAAACATTTGATATTGTTCTCTGTAATAATTCCCTCAACATGAGAATATTATTCATCTGGGTTAAAATATGGGAAAACAAATCAAAAGGGATGGGGCGGCATGGCTCAGTGGGTAGAGCGGTCGGCTGGTGATCAGAAGGTCACAGGTTCGATCCCCGGTCCTGCAGAGAAGCGTGTCGAGCTGTCCTTGAGCAAGACACTGTTCCCCTAACTGCTCTGCCCTGTGATAGACTGGCGACCTAACCCAACCCTAACCCGTCCCACTGCATAGTAGCAGTGAGCAGCTGCAGAACCACGGGACAATCTATAGCTTTTATTTCCTAGTGCCTTACTCCTGGGCAGACAAGTGTCCTAACCCTCATATGCAGGTTCACTTGATGATGGAAGGAAACTGGAGCATCCAGGAGAAACCCACACGGATATTGGGAGAACATGCAAATGCCACACAGAAAGGACCTTCAATGGCCTTGGACTTGAACCCAGGACCGTCTTGCTGTGAGGAAAGCGTGCTAACCACTGGACCACCGAGTTAAAAGTAGCAAAAGCAGGGCATCAACACCATTTATAACCTACGTCTAATGTTCAATGAACAGCGAAGAGGGTGGCCAGACTCTAGAGTCGTTTCCTATCCGATGAGATCAAACCCTGTATGTATGCAGGGTTCCAATATAACTGATGAGTACACCAGTAGATTCAATAGCCAGTTTCCCTCTCTGGTTAAAGGTGTACAAGCCTGTTTGTCCTATGTTCATATGGCATCCTTACTCCGGGACATTTGTACCAAAAAGCTGAGGGACTAAAATAGTTTGCAGTAAGCGAGTTACTTTTTTAAGTCTTACTGGTCTTGGGGCATTTCAGAAACTTAAACAAAGTCTGCCATTTTAATTCTGTTGACCCTCAGGAGAGAGAGACAAACACGTTTGAAAACATGCCTTTGAGGCTTCCAGCTGTTTAGCCCTGTTCCTTTAACTTCAATGGCTTCATTGTTACCCCATCCACCCAAGTTCATAACCTTGGAGTCATCCCAGATCTCACCCTTTCATTCCTGCCCCATGTCAACAAGACCACTGAAACAGCCTTGTTCTACCTCCTCAAAATTACCCGCTTCTGATGCTCACTATCACCCAGTACTACAGATACATACAGCCCTGAGAACTGTAACAGCATCCTTTACAATACCTCCAACACGGCCATAAACATCTTCACTATATAAAATCTCAGCTCATCGATATCACCTCACAAAGTCATATCACCCCTGTCCTCTAACAGCTCCACTACATCCCAGATAGACACAGGATATATTTTAATGCCCATCTTGTTCACATTTACTATCTTTAATAATTATTATCATCCATAGTATAAAGTTGGTTCAATGGTTTAGACTGATGATGAAGTCACCCTTAACCTAAAAATGATGGCTGTATAATTCAGATACTGGAATAATAATTGAAACAAAAATAGGAATGATTTTGCTGTTTGCATGATGTGGTCAACAGAAAGGTAAAGATATACCAACTCTTAGTTTAGCTTCCTAAATAAAAGGATATGAGAAAGAAAAATAAAATAGTTTCAGACATTAGAAGCCATTGAGTTGGTGTTTGTGTTTAGTCAATAGCCGTCTCTGTACCCTTCTGCCCTGCTCCTCGGTGCGGTAGGCGTGGCGATACAGGCAGGAGAACACAGCCCCCGGTGGCATGAGCTCACTGGTCTCGTTCCAGCCATGGGTGTGGCACAGCCGGGCTGCATCACCCTGGCACTTCTTATACAGGATGGGGTCCAGTCTGGAAAAGGTAACAGAATACCAATCTACAAGTACAGGACATAACTGTTGACAAAGCATAGAGAAAAAGGTAAAGCATGGCTATAACCCCTTTAAGGGAGAGCAGATCGATTCCCCGAATGGCCATGTCAGGCATCGTTAGTGATACTAAGCTACACATGACAAGAGGAAAAGAAATGAGAGGAGAGCAAACTGACTTCCAGTCTCTGGAGATGAAGTACTGCAGCTCTAGCAGCCTGTGTTCACAGTCCTCCACCATCTTCTCTGTGTAGAGGTGCTCCATTAAGCATGACAGGATCCTGCAGGTGCACACGCAAATGATAGCTGATGTCCCAGATCCGTGTGTTAACATCTGCACCTGAGGGCATGTATATTTACTGCACATCCTTCTATGTGCGTGTGTGTGTGTGTGTGTCCAGCTCACATGGGGTCCCCATTGCGGATATGTTTGCATGCAGTCTGAATGACCGACTCGCAAGCCTCATTGAGAGCTCGGTCTATCCTGTAGTCAGCTCCAGGATCAGCAGACTGGATCAAAGTCTGGAGCTATGGGTGGGAAAAGACATGAACGTGCGTTATTAACTAGGCACAATCTCTAGTTATTCTTTGCATCATAGAAAACGTCATGTTTTTTTTAGATTTGTATTGTCATCTAGTCTAGTTGGCATACACCCAGTCCACTAACACAGGCATGTTCAACAGAACATCAACTTTCAAACTGGTTGACGTTATTCCCAAAATTCTACAAATCAGTTTTAGAACTCCAGTCAAAAAAGTGATTGTGGGGTTTGCACCAGATGTGTGCATTCGAAACATAACAGTGGAGTCCGAAGACTCAAACAAGGTGTCAGCTATGTTCTTTAAGTGGTGCTGGGTTTACTCAGGAGTCAACATCGTACTGCTGCAGTTCACAGCGGAGTTAATGTATTCTCATGTACAGCATGATAAAAAGCAGAAACCAGTGCAAATGCTAATTTGTGAAGGCAAAAAGAAGCATTTAGTGCGAGGGACTCCGACTCCACGCATCAAGGTAAAGAAAGGAAATGAGGTGCTCGAGTTTTACGGGTCACAGGGGACGAGGACGAGAACAGACATAAGCTGCAACATCGGCAAGGCTTCCAACATCAGCAGTTATTCATGTTCCTCTTGTCAATACAGCTCCCATGGCGAGTCTAAAGTTACGAACAGTCCTGAATATCTTCTCTGTTTAACTTATAGTAGCAAAATGTAGTGGTATCTGAGCCCCCTATCACCAGGGATATTTTCTAAATGACACAACAGGAGCGTTGTGTCAGCTTCCTCCTAAACAAAACACACAGCTGACCATGTATTTCAGCCATTGATGTGAGTAGTGCTCGTTTCTAAAGGTCCTCTGTTCCGTCACATCTGCATTTTACCCATAACTTCTCCAAACCTAATGCTATCTGTCTTAGCATGTTTCTGATATAGTGAAAAAGTCAAATTGTAGTTGCAGTAATTGAACATTTGCAGAGAATTTGTTTTCTGAAATAATACAGACCTAGAGAGTACAGAACAAGTCAATTTACAGAAAAGGGACATTGCTTTGAGTGTAAAGCCTCAGGGTTGTAGCTTTAAATCCCATAGTGACACACACTAAGGCTATCCCTCAGAGTATATGAATGTAATGGACAGAGATAGGATACACCAACACACACATCTGAGTAAAGTCTAGGGGAACAATATGTTCTGGCCGTGAGTGAACGGTTTGTGTACGTCTGTCTGTCTTCCTGTAGTTTATATCCAACTGATAAGCAAATGAAATCAATTGTGACCGTCAATGCTTATACAGTGTTGCATTATGATCTGATGTGGACTCAACAAAACACACAAAACAAAAATGAATAAGAGTATAATGAAAGGAACCATATGATTCATAGATACACAAAGGGTTCAGGAAACAAAATACAGCACCAGACATAGTGGGGAACAATAGGAGTGAGAGGGAGAAGATGATGAGTTCTTACAGCGCTCTGGCAGAGGCTGTCCACAGTGCTGCTGCGGTCCCCTCTGCCCACCCTCATCAGGCAGTGGAGGGTACGTCCTTTACGGTGCAAGCCGGAGCAGTGAGCCTCAATCTCCCCTCGACAGTGCAGAACAATCTCGGGACTCAGGGAGAAATCTTCCATCAGCATCCTCCTGTAGTCCAGCATCTCCCCCTGACACTCTCCACTCACCTGACGACCTAGACACACACACATATCAAGTTAAACAGACGTGGACAGAGTGGTTGAGTAAAGGCAAAACAAAGGCAGAAATAGAAACGCACACTTTCACCCCACTCACCGATCCAACTCTGCACAGCCACATACTCATACGTGTTCCTGCCCATGCAGACACCCGCACAAACACAGACCACCTACCACGGTGCACGGCGGACTCGAGGCAGAGCAGCAGGTAGGAGAGACGGGCCTCGCGGGCACGCGGCATGTTGGTGTCCAGGTTGCAGCGCTGCTTCCTCAGGTCAGCCTTACAGGCCTTGGCCAGAGAGTAGCTCACCTTGTAGTCCTGCGCTATCAGTTTCTGACGAGTGGTCAGGGCATCACGACACTGAGAGGGGGGGCAAGAGAGGAGAAGAGGTGTAGAGTAGAAGAGGGATGGAGAAGAAAAAGGAAATGGATGTAGGAAAGGAAGGGGTAGAGGAGAGAGTGGTGGTGCAGTAAGTATAGGTACAGCACAAGATTGCAGTTTATTGAGAGGAAAATAAATAAATAAATGATGCATAATATGGATAATCTAATAGACCAATTAATTGACCACTAATACCCTCTTCTGCCTAAAGCTAATTCCACAAAATGGTGGGTGCAGATCCACATGCTGTGCCGAGACGGTAGGGTTTGGTTCATACCTTCTCCGACATCGCCTCCTCAAACTTATGGTTGAACAGACACTTATAGACCTTTCCCTCCCCGGCCTGGGTCTAAGAGGAGGAGATGGGGGGGAGGGAGAGGAAATATGACTTTAATATCATTTTACAACAGAACAAAACCTAAGGGGGAAAAAAACACCCTTATTAATAATAAATCAACCTCCAGATCTTCTAGATGAATGCAGGAGAAACTCTAGAGAACACAACCCACAAGGCTTTAAAAGACAGCAAAGGCACAGAAAGACAGGACAACACTGAAGAGGAGCCGTACGTTCTCACAGAAGCGTTCCCGGTCATCGCGGCAGGAGAAGTACAGGTAGCGGTCCAGGTGGAAGTCATCAGATGACAACTCGGCCACTCGCATGATGGCCTTCTTACAATCCTCTCTGATTGGATGAGCGTTCTCCTGTTGCTCCACCTCCCTGACCAGGGCCTTCTCTAGACAGGCAATGACCTCCCCCTGAGAATGGACATCCTAGAGATTGGAGGGGGAGAGAAAATGGACACTTAACCAGGAAGAAACATGCAGACTAAAAGAAAAACACCTGAACAAGTGTGTCTTTATGCACGCTCAATGACCTAGGTGAGGAAATCACAGAAAGTTGTTTCGGTTCATCTGGACACGTTGGAGAACAGTTTCCTCTCTCATCCAAGTGACTTCTTCACTCTCAACTGCTACCAGAGATACCTGCAGTCGGTGGAGACTGAAGAAGTCACTTGGATGAGGGGTGAAATAGGCCAATAGAAAATGTGTCCAGATGGGTCTATTCAACTTATTTTAACCTTAAGAAGTACAGACATTCATTCCAAAATGGCCACCAAGACACAGGGAGCTATCTACCTTGTGTCCAATGTTGATGCTGCCACAGTGCAGGGTGTTGATGTCCTCTTTACATCTGTCCATGAAGCCACAGACCAGGCGGTAGTCACTGAAGATGATACTGGTCATTTTGGTGACATACTGGTGACACTGGTATTCGCTGATGTTGCCACGATGATCCACCAAACAGGACACCAGGTAGCCCCTCCCGCGCTCCACCTCATTACACTCCTTTATCTACATTGGGAGGAAATAAATTGAACAATATTTGCTCTGGACTCAGAGGAGGGCTTCATAGTCCTAAACCTGATGCTGTAGCCACATCAGCCCTGTGACCAAGTAAGCTCTATACCCGATTCAGTGTCGAGCTGGGCAGGATACTGACATTCCAGTTTTGATGTGACACTCAATAACATCTGGGATTTTGGTTATAATATGGTGAAGCTGCATGGCATTAAAACACATTTCCGAACTTATAGTGTGTCCTGTGGACAAGAGGGGTGTCGTGGGGGCAAAATGAACTGAGTGGGTGGAGGGAAACGTTACCAGTGGAAGCACTGATTTATTAAACCGCTTTAGCCAAGTTAAAAGATTAATGAACAGCTCTACCTGCTTGGTCATCATATCCACATTTTACAAATCACTGACCTCTGTGATGGTGCTTTTGCAGACCTCCATGGCCACCGACTCAAACTTGGGATCTGTAGTCAGGTTGAGCTTATAATTCCACAGGAGCTGATGAGGATGGAGAAAAAGAGAAGAGAGAGAGAGCAAGATATAATCTGAACAAGAACAAGAGGAGAAACAAAGAGAAGAACAGGGAGGCTTAAACTACTTTCGTCCATCCCAAAGTGGTACCATCTGCTTCCTGGTTGTCCCACTTAAGTGGAGCCAAGTCAGTTTTATTCCTAAAGCACTTCCAACAGGGATCTTGTGTAAAAAGTGGCCAGCTAGAGCAGAACGAGATCCAACCTCACTTCTGAACGTGTCACAATCTCCCAGGTATGGGGCCTGAGTGGGTGTTCATGTGTGAATATGTCTGTGTGCACACGCCACCTCTTTGTGATAGTGGGCTATGCGGGTGTGGGGTAGAGAAAGAAGGAAGTGAATGAAAGACAGCTCTACTGCTAAATAACCTGAAGAGTTGCAGAGGTTCCCTGGTAGAGAGACACAGAGTTAAGAGTTTGACCTCAAAATAAGATACCATCTGTAAAATGTTATGACAACATGAGCGACCGCCGAAAGGGAATTCTCACACCTGGGTAACTATAAAGGAGGGACAGGAAAGCCACTTTATGTGCTCATTATATTCCTTACAATGAAATATGTCCTCTGAATTTTACCCATCCAGTTGTATAAGAGCAGTCAGCTGCCTGTGAGCAGTTAGGGTTCACCATCCTGCTCAAGGCCACTTCCTGAAGGACGCAGGGATTGAACCAGCAACCCTCCAATTACTAGATGACCCCATCTACCTCCTGAGCCATGCTGCCCCCTGAACAATAAAGAGAGGATTTGTTGACCTGCTCATATCTCCATCTTTTGAAACCACACACGGTTTGGCTTATTCTCCACTCCCAGAAGTCATTTTTGATTAAAACATTTCTAGCCAGTCCGGTTCATTTGAATGTGGCATTTAAGTCCCTGTGCATCAACCAGTCCCTTTATGGAACATGTTTTCAGAGACGCATTACACTTGAAATGCTTTGTTAATGTGGTATGAATAAGACATGAACGTTATCAATATTTACCAAATCCTTTACAATCTGATCACCCAGGACACATACAGTCAGATGAGAAAACAGAGGTCATCAAGACAGAAAATAAAAACAGAGCTTCATTTTTACATGTCCCCATCAGTCCCCACGTTGTGAGGTGGACATGGAGCTCAGGAACATGGTCCTTTCTGTGTGGCATTTGCATGTTCTCCCAATATCCACACATGAAACTCAGGGGATTCAGGCTGGATGCCCTTCCCAACACCCCACATGGGGTTCAAACCCACAACATTTGGCTTTTCAGTTTCCAAAGCATGTGCTGTACCACTGAGCTAGCGTGGTTTGTTGTCAGGGGCCATGGTAGCTCAGTGGTACCGCACATGTTTCAGGAACTGATGAGCAAAATGTTGAAGGTTCAAATCCTATGCTGGGCATCAGGAAGGGGATCCGGACTTAATCCCCCAAGCGCCATGTAAATCCGTGCTCACCCCATAATGTGGGGACTGATCATGACATGTAAAATGGACTTCTCTCTCTGGTCCCAAGGGAACAATAAAAAGAAAAGACTAACAAGAGAAACCGATGACGAAGTCCACACATGCCAATGTGGAAGGACTGTGTGACATCCACACACAGAGGGTGTGCCTGAGCATTAATAAAAACAGACATTTTCAACACAACTGCTGGAGCACAGGACTATATTAATTGTAATAAACCAGTCTAACCTTTGGAGTTAGAATCCATTAAACCCCATACTTCACACCAAGGGTTCAATCAGATCATCTGGATACCATGTTTATTGGAGAGACATCTCGTCACTCATAAAGGAGACATCTTCATTCTGAGCCGACTTCACCATCCCCAATTTTATAAACAACATAGTTGTCACAACGACCAAAACCAACAAAAGCCTCATATGCAAATGAGCCGTGGTGGTTCATCAGTAGAATGCACACCTGGAAGTCAGGTGCAGTGGGTTCATATCCCTCTGTAGTGGCTCAGCATGTGTGAGCCATTCATTGTAAAGTACTTTGAGTGGTTGATGGACCAGAAAGGTACTATATAAGAACAAGTCCATTTACCATGCAAAGTGGTCATTGGCTAGAGTGTCAATGCTAATGAGTGATATTCACCAAGGATTGGGGAACAACTGCAATGACTACATTGTAAGATGGTGAGAGATGTACTCTTAGACCTGCGTCTGGCCAAGAGGATGGAACAACACAGGAGAGCCAACATCTACAGGCCAGGACTCTACAGTCTCCACCATCTACAGACCAGGACTCTACAGTCTCCACCATCTACAGACCAGGACTCTACAGTCTCCACCATCTACAGACCAGGACTCTACAGTCTCCACCATCTACAGACCAGGACTCTACAGTCTCCACCATCTACAGACCAGGACTCTACAGTCTCCACCATCTACAGACCAGGACTCTACAGTCTCCACCATCTACAGACCAGGACTCTACAGTCTCCACCATCTACAGACCAGGACTCTACAGTCTCCACCATCTACAGACCAGGACTCTACAGTCTCCACCATCTACAGACCAGTGGACACTCTGTCAAAGATGAGGATGTTCACATCCTTGATAGGGAGGAACGCTG
>OMLC01066216.1:22278-33250 GCA_900302585.1 Regalecus glesne | reverse complement strand
ATATGAAGCAGAGCATTTTATCTTCCAGCACAGGATGGTCCTGTATTATAAGGTGCGGATGTCAACCCTACACATGAACCAATCCTAGATGTTCTCATCCCTCTCCTATAGGCCACAACATAGAGATGGTGGACTCCGACAGGTATTTGGGAACATATCAGACTAAAAACGGCCATTTGAGAGTAATACTGACGAGGTGTACAAGAAAACTGTCTCTTTTGTCTCGGGGAAACTCTAAATTCCAGGTTGACGGGACCCTGGTGACCGCATTTTATCGATCTTTTATTGAGTCTGTGCTCACTTTCTCTGCCGTCTGCTGACATCGCTGAGGGCAAAATATATAAATGTACTCAATAAGGTCATTAATTACTGCTCCAAAATAACAGGCACTGTAAAGGACCCTGAAGGGTGTTGACGGCATAACAGTTATATAAGAAAGCTGAAATCCATGACATCTGATTGTTCCCATCCTTTACATCAGTAGTATCTATTCCATCTGGTACCCTCCTCAGACTTCCATCCACCCATCCATCCATCGTCAACCACATATCCGATGCCGGGCCGCAGGGGAACTTGAGCATGTGTTAAAAACGTGTTAAAATCCGTGCAAATAAGAAAAAACTGTTTTGTGAATATTAGCCTTAAGAGTTTACTTACCTTTTTTACATCATTTGAGGAGGATGATCATGCTCTTCTTGCTATGTTATTCTACACCTAATACTAATCTAACTTGGCTGCAGCAAGTGATAAGATATCCCTTTATTGGTCCCACAAGTGGAAATCTGCAGTGTTGCAGCAGCAGAATAGAAACTAGACCAGCAAACCCAACAGATGGATGAGGGCCAAATGATGGGATTGTCTCACCTTGTCCATAACCCTGGCACTAAGTATGTCCTTGACGATGCTAAAGAGAGCCCGCCTCTCCGTCCTCTCAACACTGTGTTCTCTTCCCCACAGCCACTCGGAGCAGGTGATAAACACAGGGGAGCAAGGTTGCCTCTGGGAGGGCCTTGGCTAATTCTCTTCTCTGTCTAGCTGTCATCAGACGTGGGCAGTTCGGGCAGTGTCTGAAGTGTTTGGGGAGGGTGTTCCAGAGGGAGGAGACAGTTATGAAGAAGGCTGTGTTGCCTCAGGTCTGGTGTATGATCCTGTGTGGTGGAGACGGGAGGTTGACATTGGAGGGACAGGTAACTAAGGGAAGTTCTGGCGGACAGGGGTGGTGTCATGTGAGCAGCAGAGTTTTGGATGTACTTGCGGTTTGTTTAGGGCTTTAGCTGAAGAGCTGTACAGACAAGCAGCAGAGCAGTAGGTGATGCATTATGCTTGAATGTCAAGCAATACAATATGGAGTAGGTCTGTTTACCCAGTGGCATTTGTTAAAGTCAGGAGTAGGCCAATGAATGGAAGCCTGAGAGGAAAGATAATTTTATTTGTTTATTGCTCAGCATCTTTTTCTTTGAAGTGTCTGTGGCTGTAATACTCATTTTAGCTGCAAAAGGCTGAAGTGCACCACTACCCCATCTTCTGAACAGCCCAGTGAGCACCAACTAGGATTTCAAGGTTGATTTATAGTTTAAAACTGGGTGATATTCAGCCTGACCAGCTAAAACCTCTTCAACCAGCTAAAATGTAGTTCTATCAATGTGTCCCAAAATACAGATTCACTTAATCATCCTGACAAGTTTCTCATTCGAAGGTTGAACGAGAGAGGATGTTAACAGGGGGGGGATTTCATCCTCTCATAGGCTACTTCTGCTCCCTGTGAATCACATATCCACCAGCGTATTGAACTGGTTTACCTCTGCACATAGCGATGCTGCGGATCCTCACCAGAAGTGCACTGCACATGAATTCCCTTCATTTATAAATCACTGCATCTTTCAAATAATGCAAACAGCCCTCTCTAACACTATGACTGGCCACACTTCCAAACTTCAACCCGACTATCTGCAACACACATCTGCAGCACTGCAGACACTACCACCTGACCACGCCAGGTGCATCAGAGCCTGCACAAACAAGTGCAGAGCCATATTAAAGCCATAATGATAATTATTGAAATTTGACACTGATTTGCTCTTAGAGGTGTCTACATCGGATTTTCTTGGCAGCAAAAATATCTCATCAGCTCCTTGAAATGCAGTCCATGAAGAATGTCACTGTCGATGCACGCTGGCATCAGACGGCTCAGTGATGGGTTCAGTGTACGTCTGACTCGGGCAAGTCGTGGACAGAGTAAAATAGGTCAAGCTTTCAAATCTTTTAGCAGAATGAGTTGCTGATTTTATTGTTGAGGACATGTTTCCAAGATAAAGCCTCCCCACCCACCATCTCCAAGTTCTCAATATAAGTGTAAACCTAAGTGTAACTTAATAGATTTTTAAAAAACGAAGAAAAAAACTAAATAGTGAAATGAGTAATAGATAAATAGAATAATTTAAACTCAAGTGTAAACTTTAAAAAAAATAACGTAAAAAAACCCGGTGGTTAACACCGTTTCATCACAGTAAGAAGGTCCTGGGTTCGAATCCCAGGCCAAACCAGATCCCTTCTGTGTGGTGTTTAGATGTTCTCCAATATCTGTGTGGGTTTCTTCCGGGTGTTCCATTTTCCTCCCATCATCAAAAAGACATACATGTTATGGTTACTACTCCTGCCTGTGCCCCTGAGCAAGGCAATAGGTAAAAGAACTGGAGTTGATCCCCGTGTACTACAGCTGCTCACTGCTCCTACACAACAGGATGGGTCAAAAGCATAGAACCAATTCTATTGTGCGTATTTACAATGAAAAATAAATAAAGTTTCTGAGGTAAAATGGAGTTTTATGATTCAGGGAATTGTCACAAACCTTACGTGAATAAAGTTATCAATGAGCTCTAACACTGATTCGTAAATGGCGCTTAACAGTAACGGAGAATACATACAATTGTCAATGTGTTCGTTTTGCAGAGCTTCTCCTCTGGGAATGAGCACCAAAGAGAAGAGCTGACAGCCTGTCATAAAGAAACAAGAGACACACCTAGACGAGCATGAATGAATGATCCCTGGTACTTACTGAGATGTGCAGGAGAAGCCACCTGGTTATATATAGGCTAGCTCCGAAACCCAGCAGGATGGCTCCAGATTGATATTGTTGAGACAAACTGTGGGTTTTTTTCTGTCATGCATATATGCATCGCTATTTACGAAAGGTACACTTCAAACCGTGTCTGGTCATGCTGTCTCTATCTCAGGAACACGAGAAAAATTTCCCAGCTTTTAACTTTCAGTGCTACAGAGAGAATTATACATGATTCTATTCAATCTCAATTAGACTACCACGATGCCTTGTTTTCCTGCTGTGATCAGAGAGTGAGCGGCCTGCACAGGTTCAAAACATGTCAAATATGTGTTTAACTAAAACAGAGAGATGCAGCCATGTTGGAGCCATTCAAGTGTCTCTTCAGGTTGTTCGTCTAAGAGTTGACTTTAAGTCTTCCCTGATCACATGATAGGTGAAACATGGGGTGGGCACAACTTATCTTTAAGTCTTGTGGACCAGCTTGTACGCTGAGCTCCTCAGGTACAGCTCCCTGGCTACAACGGCAGCAAGGCTAAAGGTGGCAGGACTTTCCTGTTGGGCCCCATAGCACAGAAAGACCTTGCCTGAAGAGCTCAGGATGCCCAAAATGGCCTAATTCCTGGGAGCTGTGGTATCTCAGTGGTCGAGGGCACACTTCAGGTACTGACGAGCCAGATGTTCTGGGTTTGAACCCACCGCAGGGCATCTGGAAGGGCATCCAACTTTAATTCCCCAAGCTCTATCTATGTCCATGTCCACCTCCCACTATTTGGGGACTAATCAGGATACATACAAATTGGACCTCTGATTTAAAACAATCCCTAAACGGAACTTTTATTATTTAATCTTTTTATAGTCCGTGAATTTTCTGTCTCCTGTGTCCTATTTCTTCATTCTAATCCCATCCTGTCTGTATCGCATTGTCATTCATTTTTATGTTAATTTATTATTTTGACATGCTTTTCTTGATGCAGAGCGCCATTCACTTTGTAGGGGTGGCAGGGTTCAGGAGGTAGAATGGATTGTCTAGTGATTGGAAGGTCGTTGGTTCCATCCCCAACTCCTCCAGAGAATGTCAAAGAGTAAAACACAGAAACCCTAACTGCTTCTGATGAACAGGTTGGCGCCTTTCCAACATCATTGTATGATTGTGTGTGAATGGGTGAATGTGAGGCATAGACTCTAAAGCACTGTGAGTGGTCAGTAGACCAGAAAAGCATGATACAAATGTAGTCCTTCGACATTTTAAAACTTTATTTTGACAGCTATTATATGAATGGAGTCATCATAATAATAATAATAATGATGATTTTAAAAAAAAGGTCTGTTGTATGAGTCACGATTAGTACCAGCACTGTGGGAGTGGACCCAGACTTAGGTGGAGCGCGAGGGATGTCCAGATGTCCTTCTTGACATCCTGCAGTGAGATCAAACCGCTAACATCTTGTCATTTCCTGGTCCACATGCGCCACCGCTGAGCCACTGGGACCTCCCAAGGAAAACAATGTCTTTAATCATTCCTCAGGAGGTAGGGTGGTCTTTTAGTAATTGAAAGATTGGTGGTTCAATTCCTGGCCCCTGCAGAAAAGTGTGTCAAAGTGCCCTTGAGCAACACACTGAACCCTTAACTGCTCAAGCCAAACCTTCCAATGTAATGGTGACGTGTGTGTGTGTGTGTGTGTGTGTGTGTGTGTGTGTGTGTGTGTGTTTGACAGGAGACTCATGTAAAGGGCGGTGTGGTGAATCCTTCAAGAGAGGCAAGCTGTGCCACTGTGACGTCGAGTGTGTAAAATACAACCAATGCTGCCCAGACTACACATTCCACTGCAATGCAGAAGGTAAGCTTTATCCCTCAAAATACACTGTCAGCCCAGCTGAATGGAGCCTTCAAAGAAGAGGATCTCTCCACATCACTATTCTATATTGCCTGTCCAGCTAACTACACATGGCTGTTTCAATGGTATCGGCTGCCATGACAAAGAGACGTGGAAGTTAGTTTCAAACATTGGTTTGATGTGCAAGCTTAGTAGTACATTGAACGGAAGCATGTCTGAATTGCAGTATGCATGTTAGACTTGGCACCCAGCTTTTGCAGAAACCATATCCTGAAAATACAGTCATGCAAGTGGGGTAAAAGACAGAAATGTCATTTTTGGACATGCCAATGGTGAAAGTGTCTGGGTAGAGTGACACTCGCTCGGCCGCATAGCTACCCAAAGGGCTTTGCATGCCAGCATGTACAATAAATAACATGTGAAACACGCAGCAATCTGCATCCGCGCCTCAAGTCATGCTTTCTAATACTTTGTCTCGGTAATTTGCCAAAGAAACCATGAAAGGAGCACCCAGTGTAAAAACACTGGTGAAGAGTTGCTCATGTAATGTAAATAATGAACCAGAAGGTACACCTCAGGGCAGGCAGCGCCATTTCTACAGAGCATTACTGTTCCCAAGGTACAGCTTCGATAACATTACTCTTCTTACTTTGTATTTTCATCCATACGTCTACAGAAGCTAGTGGGACGTACCCGGTTGAGCCGTCAAGTTCGGCCTTTGCCGAAGGAGATGACCTCGGTGACAACTCCCCGCGAAGTGGAGAGACATTTCCCATGAAAAGACACATGTCACATGGAAGAGGAGGCCAACTCAACAAGGCACCATGCTTAGACGTGCTAAAAGAGCTGATGTGGTTTTGCCTTGACGGTGTTTGCTTGGCTTTGAGTCTTGTCTGAGGAGGCTAATAGCTCCCATCACACTGTCCAAGAGAAACATGAGGACGTCGTGTCCTCACGAGTGGACTCACGGAGCGTAATAGGCACAGGCTCGACTGAAAAGTCAGGGGAGAGAAGCACAGAGGCCAAGAATGACCGAATGTTTTAATGGTTTGCAGGTTGGATGGGGACGTAGGATAGACAGACAGATAACTAATGCATATAACGTGAGCTAACGCTAACCAGGCTACGTTTTGCCAGCATTTTCAAATTTTGCTTTGTATGTTGACAGATGAACAGTTGGAGCCACAATTTCCAGATTCTCAAGAGCTACAAGATGATTTCGGTGAGTGAAATAACTTAGGTGCATGACATGTCTATCCAGGCTTTATCTCCTGCAAGTTATAGCAGTGTATATAAAAAAGGTTGAAATGTTCTTCTGCTTTTGAAATACATCGCCAGATATTTATGACCAGGATTTTCCAAACCTCCCTGATGATAATATCCCCTCTGAGAGTGGATTCGAGGAGCTGGAGAAGACACCTGCCCCAGACACTATCAGTGGTTATGAGCCCTTGACAACTGAGGTACCCGAGCTTGTACCCACCGACTCGACCGAGCCCCCTCAGGATAACACTGAGATGGAACTGATACTGGAGGATAGAACCACAATCTCTCCTAAGTTAGCAGAAGCAACTCCACAACCCTCTGATGATAAGCCCGACCAAGATAATTCCAGCATCTCTCCATCAAGTCCTACCAATGAAGAAGTCCCCACTGAGAGTGCAGGTATGGCGTCGGAATTGATGCAAACACTCACTGTTCTGGGAATTACAGTATTTGACTATGGGAAATTTCTCCATTTCTGTTTTGATACAAATGTGTATTTTTTACAATCATATTTTTGCAACACACAGATGAAAATGATTCTGAGAAAAAGTCCCATCCCACCAGTCAATCTGAAACAGGAACAACTACCCCTCAGCCCATACCCACCAACCCAGATGACACCGAAGGGCTCGAGTCAGAAACAATAACTGAAATGAGTGTGACACTTCCTGACCAACTTATTCCAGGAATGCAAGATGAAGACTCTACCCCTGAGCCAGAAGTAGGATCTGATCCTACCAGTCAATCTGAAACAGGAACAACTACCCCTCAGCCTATACCCACCACCACAGAAAACACCCAAGGGCTCCAGTCAGAAGCGCCGACTGAAGGGAGTGTGACACTTCCTGACAAACTTATTCCAGGAATGCAAGATGAAGACTCTACCCCTGAGCCAGAGTCCGATCCAACCCGTCAATCTGAAACAGGAACAACTACCCCTCAGCCCATACCCACCACCACAGAAAACACCGAAGGCCTCGAGTCAGAAACAATAACTGAAATGAGTGTGACACTTCCTGACCAACTTATTCCAGGAATGCTGGATGAGGACTCTACCCCTGAGCCAGAAGTAGGATCTGATCCAACCCGTCAATCTGAAACAGGAACAACTACCCCTCAGCCCATACCCACCACCACAGAAAACACCGAAGGCCTCGAGTCAGAAACAATAACTGAAATGAGTGTGACACTTCCTGACAAACTTATTCCAGGAATACAGGATGAGGACTCTACCTCTGAGCCAGAGTCCGATCCTACCCGTCAATCTGAAACAGGAACAACTACCCCTCAGCCCACACCCACCACCACAGAAAACACTGAACGGCTCCAGTCAGAAACGGCAAGTGAAGGTAGTGTGACACTTCCCGATAAACCTATTCCAGGAATGCTGGATGAGGACTCTACCTCTGAGCCAGAGTCCGATCCTACCCGTCAATCTGAAACAGGAACAACTACCCCTCAGCCCATACCCACCACCACAGAAAACACCGAACGGCTCCAGTCAGAAACGGCAAGTGAAGGTAGTGTGACACTTCCCGATAAACCTATTCCAGGAATGCTGGATGAGGACTCTACCCCTGAGCCAGAGGTAGGGTCTGATCCTAACCATCAATCTGAAACAGGAACAACTCTCCCTCAGCCCACACCCACCACCCCAGTCGACACTGAAAGGCTCCAGTCACGAGCACCAACTGAGGTTAATGAGAAGCTTCCTGACAAACTTACTCCAGATGTGCAGGATGAAGATGCTACCCCTGAGCCAGAGGTCCTACCTTCCCATCCAGACTCAGACCAGACAACCAGCTCAGTTCTAACAAGCTCAGAAACCACAAAGGACACCCCCCCAGAGCCCATCCTCACCACTGTGTCTCCAGTCACCTCCACCTCAGCAATATATGAACACACACCAATAACCACGACCTCCTCCCCCACAGACCCAGGGTCTGAAAGCATTCTCAGAGGAGATACCCCGGAGAACGGGACTGAGCCTGGATTTCAAGATGCTGCCCAGACCACCCGTCCCCCCTCAACAAAAGATCCACTGCTGGATCCTCCAACAACAGCGGGGACCACTTCTGATTCAGCTAAAGACCCTTCAGCTCCGACCGAGGCCACATCGTCTAAGCCTGACTCAACACCCTTGACTGATTTCAGCACACCCAGGCCATCCTTAACCAAGCCGAGTCCACCCAAACCTGCCCCTAACCCCCAGGTCGAGCCCATTAACACCTCACAAACTCTGAATGTAGAAAATCCCAGAGTGTACCATGCAGGTAAGCAATGCTGGAGGCTTTCAATGACAAGCACTTTACACAACTATTGCACAGATGTGATCCTTAAGCTTCCGTCACAGATTTATTCCTACTTGCAGCCTGCTTTATGAGCTTTTCTTAAAACGAGGCCTTTATGTGAACGGTTTTCCTCTTAGTGTCACGACTCCATAAAAGTTACGGAGGTGCCCGTTTTCCCACACCCTAAAGAGGTCAATTCTTTAAGATGGAAATAAAACGTTTGCTTTAAAGAACAGAACATGACAAGAAATCCCACAGTTGGAAAGTCCAGGTGGCTCCAAGAGAAGAAAAATACAATTGCCAAGTCTGTTCCTTGTTACTCTTTTTCCTCACATATGGTTTCTTTATGAATGTCTCCTTTCGTCTAGATGACAACGACGATATGGATCTCTGTAGTGGGCGGCCAGCCGGTGCAGTCACCACACTCAGGAACGGCACTATAGTGGTTTTCCGAGGTTAGTGTAATGCAGCTAATGTGGGATTAAGCCTCGCCAAGCGAACCTTCTCAGATTACATGTGAATATTACTTTCCGCTCTCCATTCATCCAAGTCGAGGTTGTGCACATATTATGACTTTTCTTGTATACCTTAGTTTATAGAGGGCGGCATGGCTCAGGAAGTAGTGGGTTGCCTAGTAATCGGAAGGTTACTGGTTCGATCCCCAGCTTCCCCAGACAATGTGTCGTAAAGTGCTTAGAGTGGTCAGTGCACTATGAAAGCACCAGATCAATTCAGCCCATTTAGTTTTTAGCTTAGCGTTTCTTTACACAGAGAAACAGACAAAACTGTGTAGATTCATGATGCAGTGTAATAGTCATCCCACACATTAAAGTGAGGAAATCAGCATACACCTGTTTATGTGTTCCCATTTATAGGACACTACTTCTGGATGCTGGACAGAAACAGGGTGCCAGGTCCTGCTCATAGCATCACACAAGTGTGGGGTATCCCTTCTCCCATTGATACCGTCTTCACTCGCTGCAACTGCCAGGGCAAAACGTACATCCTCAAGGTCAGCTCCCTGATCCCACAATAACCAGAGGGAGGAAAACTTCTTCCTATTCCACAATGAAATCACGTTATTCCAAGTCTTTGTTTTCGTCCTTTTGTTAAGGTTCCTGGTGAGCTGATGAAGTAGAACACATGTTAACTTTCTGCTGTGATGTATTTTGTGACAAACTGCCCTCCACACAGGGGGCACAGTATTGGAGGTTTGAAGATGGCATGGTGGACTCTGGCTATCCCAAGCTTCTTGTGAATGGCTTCGATGGGCTGCGGGGTCACATCACAGCTGCCCTCTCCGTGCCCCAGTACAAGACCCGGAGAGAATCTGTGTACTTCTTTAAGAGAGGTGAGAGGTGACACAAAGTATTCCCAACCAATGACTCATGGAAACATCAACGCCGACAATGACGGGTGGTTATAAGAACAAATCTTTATGTGTATTCAGTGTGGTATCCAAATGAAGCTTTGATTGACTGAAATGCATGATCGGTTATGATCGGTTATCCTCCGTTCTGATGAATTCCAACAGGGGGATTGGTCCAGAAATATTCATACCAGTTTGGCACCAGTCCGACATGTGGCAGGAAAGTCCAGTATACTGTGCGCACTATACGCACCCGGTTGACCCGCCAAGCAGGTACTCTATTCAAGATGTACCATCACTGAATGAGAAAATTCTATTATCAGGCTGTTTCACAGATGCTTCCATCTAAGGACTTTCTACATAACAGATTTGATATTCCCCATGTTTGAAAAGCCACAAATTATATAATATAACCAATATATATAAATTATAGTGAGGTTTTTGGGGGGTCTGGAGTAGAGCATGAGTGATGGGAAATGACAAGCCAGGCGCCAAGGGTTCGATTCCACCACAAAGCATCAGTAAGAGTGTCCAGCTTAATCCACTACACTAAATCAAAGTCCATGTCCACCCCCACAACCAGTCCCCACATCCAGTTTAACATATCATGATTAGTCCCCATACAGTAGGAATGGACAAAGACTTAGAGTGTGGGGAATTGAGACTGGATGCTCTCTCTGACTCCCCACAGTGGGTCAAACCTGCAAAATCTGGCTCATCAGTTCCTGAAGGCCATGCTCTACCACTGAACTAAAACTATGATGTGGCTTTGAAGAGTTTTGCTGAGTGATTATGTTTGGACTGGGAGCATTTTAACATTAGAATATTAGCTTGTTCCTGTGTCTACTTAAATAGACATGTGAACAACAGCATTAATATTCAGCCATTAGTTATTACGTCATTTACATTAATTAGCTTGTTTTTGCTTGATTGTAGTGTCTTATCTAGAACCACCCATCAGAATCCGTACATCCTGGAAAGGGTTCCCCTCAACCATCACATCTGCCGTCTCCGTCCCCAGTCTCAGGGTACGGGAAGGATACAAGTACTACGTCTTCTCGAGATGTAAGTCATCAAAACACGCACGGGATGTTTTTCACACTATTTGAAAGCTCTGTAAATGGCCTAAAGGCTGGCTAAATGCTGATTC
>OMLC01066216.1:0-22258 GCA_900302585.1 Regalecus glesne | reverse complement strand
TGTAGTGTCTTATCTAGAACCCTCTGTGGATGGGGGTCAGAATTCATCCACCGTATCCCTGCGTGTCGTAAGAGGCGACTAAAAGGGTTGGCGTCAGGAAGGGCTTCCGGTCATAAAACTTCGCTCCACAACAAAATTCATGGAGAGTCAATGACTTGGAGGAGACGAATCCATGGACCGGTCAACCCCCGCTAGCGGGGAAAACGGCCGGAATACAAATCCTGTTTGTGTGTTTGTGTGTGTTTGTGTAGTGTCTTATCTAGAACCACCCATCAGAATCCGTACATCCTGGAAAGGGTTCCCCTCAACCATCACATCTGCCGTCTCCGTCCCCAGTCTCAGGGTACGGGAAGGATACAAGTACTACGTCTTCTCGAGATGTAAGTCATCAAAACACGCACGGGATGTTTTTCACACTATTTGAAAGCTCTGTAAATGGCCTAAAGGCTGGCAAAATGCTGATTCAACTTAAATTTTAATTAAGAGATCGGAGAAACACAAGATTTTGATTTTGATTTTGAATTGAAATGATCTTCTCCTGCAACTTGAAATATTGGCCCAGTTCTTATTCATCACAAGGAGTATTGGGGAGAAACAGCAATCATGGATCCAAACCTTAATGAGCCCATCAACTAATAATTCTCTTTGTCTTTAGCCAAATACTACAGTGTCAAGATGACTGGGGAACGTCCCGTTGTAAGCTACCCTCCTGTCAACACAACACCCTCGCAGAACTCATCCAACAACTTCTTCAATTGCCCAAGGAAAGTCTAATGGGACAATACCAAAAAGCCAATACAATGCCTCTCAAACAGAGACTTTTCCCAATTTGAAAACTTTACCACATTTATTCATATAACATTGCTTAAGCATGGACTGTTTAAAAAGGTACATTTCAAGTGCAAACAAGAAAAGGAAAATCAAACAAACTTTAAAGTAAGTGAACAAAATCATGACTTGGATACAGAACTTAAAAATGTACACAGATTTCAACATACTGTGTTCATGTTGTGAGGAATGGCATCAAGATCTTGAATCACTGTCGATATGCTGGATCAGTTCATTATCGGGCAAATCGCCTCCCATGCATACCTCGAGAAGGAAATGCCTGCCCTAGTTGCAAAATGAAACATGTTAAATGAAGTCTATTATACTGGTGTAAAGATTGGTGTAAAATGAATGTATGAAATGTGCAATGCAATTTTTTTATCAACACATTAAAATCTATTGACAATATATCTTCATGCCTTTTGTGATATGTGCTGTAAAATTACAATGAGAGTGAAAAATGTGAGATCCGAGAATATTTGAGTGAACAACAGGATTATATGTTTACCAGGATTGGTGAAACGTAACCTAATTTGACCTGTGATGGTTCTACTTAAACCAGTCATGCATCACGTGTATAGTGTAGCAATTCATGTGCTACTAACAAAAATCTAGCATGTCAATGAATAAACTGTTTACTTTAATAACTGCTAACCAAGTTAGAAACTTGTGAGGGGGTAATGAAGAACCCTCTTGGTCAAAATAAGTTAATTTTACTCAACAAAATAACACTTGGTGATCAGTGTCAGCCTGATAGCAGCACTCAACGAATCAAGGATATGTGACTGATCATGTGTGCTTTAGAATGTCTCACCTCCTCTCTTCATGCGACCGCTACGGTTCTCGGACCAGCGCTGTAGTTGTCTGCCTGGTCCAGGTCTAGAGGGTCTGGGCTGATTACTACTCGTATCTAGACAGAGACACTAAATTAATCCACTTGAAGGTAAGGAAAAACACTATTAAGCATGATATTCTGGGTCTACCGGTTGACATGTAGCCTATAAGGTACCTCAGAGTTTATGAAATCTCTAATGAGTGCTTCACATTCAATTGGTCAGTACAACCACATCAATTCTCTGTTAGCCACAGTAAAACTCTAATTGAACTCTGACCTTAATACACAGGTTTATGCGAGCAGTGCTCATCATTAGGCCTATCTTTATAGCCTGTCAACTAAAGGTCTGGGTAAGACGGATTACTTTCTCAGACCATACAAGCATCCTACTGTAAGCATATACTTTCTTATATTGTTAATCCCATTGCAATCATCATCCATATTGAAAAATGCAAATCAGTACAGGGGACAGTGGATAAGGTGGTTGGTTTGAGTAAGGTTAATTATACCCGCAGAGCTAGACGAAGGCTCCTGACTAGTGGAGGGAAGGCTGATCTCATCTGCTGGCAGGCTAGACTCTTCCATTTCGCCTTGGGACACGACAGGATCCAACGACTCAGAATTTGACCTGGAACAAACAAACAAACTTCAACAGATATCAGTAGCATCATAAGACACTGGGGACCCGATATGCCTCTCAAAGATTTCAACTCACCAATAGAAGCTCCATTATGAAACACATTAAAATCTAATCATCTATTGAAATTTGAACCTGGTGATTTTTATATAGTGAATAGTGTTGCGATGAGTGAGGTTGGTGAAGAACACTTGAGCTTACGAAACAGTACAGCAGAAGGTCTCTGACCTGTCAGCATCTGTATCGAGGAAATCGTTATCTCTCTCCTCTCCTGTACCAGCTCCTCCTTGCACCACCAGGCCTGGCGTGGATGTGCTCACCATGGGAACTGACTGGGAGGCATACTCTGTAACATCTGATGGAACCACTTCAGAGAAGGCTGTTACTAAGGGAGGACCATAAACAGATGATTAAATTGTCTAGATATTCAACTATCAAGCATGTCACTTTAAATGGAAATTAGTTTGACTTGTTATCTTTGAATGTAGCTAATAAGATTACATCATGAAATGTTATTTCTATGGCAATGAGAAAAAGTGACAAGTATTTATTTTGGAATAGGCTTAGTTACTGATAAATGGTGTGTGTGTTTGAGTTTGCAAGAGAATGACATTCTGTTCAATGTGCAGGAATGTACATGAAGCCCCATTTTTCAGCACAAGATAAGGACTCAGGAAGAAGCTTGTCCAAGAGAGAGAGAGACAGAGAAAGAGAGAGCAAGAGAAAGAGAGTACACTGAAATTGATAACAGAGATAGTCAAAGACAATGTGTGATTCCGAGAGTTTGCTAGTTACCTGGTGCTGCCACTTGTAGTGGTGTAGTGGGAACACTCCTTCCTCCAGACTCCTCTTCATGTACTGCTAGGAAAAGAGGACTTTCATACATTCCCAGACCTAACATAGAAAATCACACATAGCTTTAAAATGACTATCTCTAAAGCGCAAACTAGAAATCATTCTAAATGAGAAAGACATCATCTGAGTTATCTAAATGTATTCATTTTTATATATAAGTTTTCTAGTCTAGGTTTGTAGGTGTGCTTTGAGAAAGATCATGAGGAAAACTTCATTTTCTCTATAAATAGTACACAGTGAAGACTTTATAACCTCAAGCCACTACATTTGTCATCAGTACTGATTGCATATATTTCTGTTTATGAGACCAAATGATGAATCCGGGAGTGATAGCAATGTGTTTTGTATTTTGGTAGTGGGGCTACCATTAGGTTAACATTTGAATAAAGTATTCTACCTTTAATTCAACAGCAGTAATAAGAAAAAGTAGGACTAGAGCAGTATTTGG
Source organism: Regalecus glesne (assembly GCA_900302585.1). NCBI lineage: Eukaryota > Metazoa > Chordata > Actinopteri > Lampriformes > Regalecidae > Regalecus > Regalecus glesne. Next base: position 18,655 of record OMLC01066216.1, on the reverse strand, counting down.
ATCATGCTATAGTCACATCTGTTGGCTTTTCTTCTACACTGCCTTTCATTTGACTAATTTAAAGTGGAGCTCATGTTCCAGCAAATCTTTTGTACGTCGCTTTGGATAAAAGCGTCTGCTAAATGACTGTATTGTATTGTATTGTTCCCAAATGTAAATGAAGCCTCTCCATAGTTTTTGCAAATTATCCAAAAGTAAAACAGTAGTGTGGTGGAGGTAGTTGGTTACCTCCTTGCGACGCAAGCTGTCCCAGGTCAGAGTGGGAGGAGGAGCTAGTCTGCGACAGGTCCTCTGGAGGACCAAACCTAAAGCGAGGCACACCAGCCACTTGGGGGGAACTGACATAACCAGGAACAGAGACGGTTAGGACAACCATATGTATAAATAATGTTTTCATCTGTAGGGACTGGCGCTGCCCATTGACAATAGCCATAACTCCCTGGTCAACCTCACACTAACTCCTGATGGTAAAACCATGGACAAAATTGCAAATATTTTTAAACCTGGTTGTAGGCATGCATTTAGATAAAGGTCAGAGATTATATTATTGCAATAAGAGATATCTAACCAGATGTCTAACAAACCAGGTCAACATATTATACATTCAACATGTACCGTGAAGTGATGTACGAATGACAGAACAGAACTCATTATTACATAATGAGCATGAAATGTTCAGTTTGGGTTCTTGTTTCATGGTGTGTGAGTGCAGACTTACTGGATGGCCTGGTCGAAGCCATCTGAGCGATGGTGGACCACCAGAGTTGGAGTGCTGGGAACCATCCTGTCGTCATCATCAAAGAAATGCTGCTGCACCACAAGAAAGGAAGAAACCAATAGAGAGAATTAGAGACACATACACACTATAATAATTTCCAATTATCAGTGACCTTGAATAAAAATTATGTAATAATGTTGACTCATTCTAAAATCATTTTGAACTATAGATGTGACTTACTGCACTGCTGACCATCCCGGGGTTGAGCTGAGGAACTCTGCCCACTGACTGGCGGCGAATGGGGATACGCTATAAAATAATTTAGATAACATTAAAATGTGGTTTGGTTTGTGAAGAAGACAACAACTGTAACAGAGGCAGTGAAAATAGATCTCACTTTATGTTTCAGACTTATATTCACTTTTGAATGAATGAATTTACTTGCCAAGGCTCCTTAGAGGAAGATAAATTCTCATTGTGAGGGGTTGAATGTTTTTCGTACCTGAGCAGGTGGCCCCAGCTCTTGTGACGGGGCAGGGTGGATGTTCAGACGAGAGGGCAGCTGGTGTGTTGGTCTTCGTGGTGACTGGGGCATCCGTGAGGCAGAGCTTGTGATAGGCTGCTCTGTGGAAAAGGCCTCTATTGTACTGCTCTCAACTGGAAAAGGTAACGGGGAAGAAATAGATTAGAATCTAAACAACCATCAGGCTCAAACCATTGGTAAGAGTCCTCTGTATGCCACATAGCAAAATAACTGTAATTTGTTCATAAAACAATGTGCTAAAACAATCAACAATCGGAATTCAATACATTTGGATCTCAGGCTGAAAAAAAATAATTAAAAAAATTCCACTCACAATAAATATAGGGTTACATGGTGAAAAATACACACAAACATTTATTTATTTTTTGTATTCAACGTGAAAACAAAAACGGCCAAGGAGCCTTTATGCGTCCTAGCTGGAACTGTGCACTGACTAACAGCTCTGCCAGTCATCTCTCCAGACAGACATATTACAGCTTTCACTGTCATCATGGTCAGATAGCTAATTGAATGGCGGGACAACTGTGAGTGGATATGTGTTGCATTTGACACGTTTTCCTGTGTCTTACAGCTGGGTGTCTGGGAATCGGCTGGTCGCTGGGTGGAGTCAGACGCTCCCAAGCTCTCCTCTGTCTCGGTCCCTGGGTCTGTTACATCAGCTCCCTGTGAGAGGAAGACGGATGGAAAATGAAACAAATATGAAAGGAGGATAGGGTGAAGAAGTGAAAGAGGAGAGGGTAAAGTAAGAGAATCAAAAGATTGAAGAGTGTAAAGGGTAGAACCAAGATGGAAAAAGAGCAATGGAGAAAAGTGATCATTTAAAAATAAAAAAATAAAAAAAATAAAAATGGAGGAATGGGAGTGGGATTTAATAGGACAATAATTATGGGACCTTTCTCACATATTAAGGCTTACGGGAATGAAGCATGATTCACTTTTCCTTTCAATCCACAGTCACAATATACACGTGACCAAAACATGAGTGTGCACATGGACAGACACCAAGGACAAGAAACTGTAAATCAAATGTTTATGCCTTCCTCCAAAGGTCAAAGCAAATAATATTAAAAAAGGTCAAGTTTAAGGTGTCCCGATATGAAATCTTCATTTATTGTCAAGCATTTGATATTTTTAGCATGTTAAAATAAATGGAATTATACATCACGCCATCTATTTATACATGGTAAGTGGACTCATTTCTAATAGCACTTTTCTAGTCTAGTGACCACTCAAAGTGCTTTATAATAAATTCTAAGGTGTTACCTTGATTTAATGCAAACAGATTAATGTTCAACAACTGATATTAATATATATCAATAAAAAATATACATAGGGCCACAGTAGCTCAGTGCTAAAGTGCATGCTATAGGAACTGACAAGCCAAAGGCTGCAAGTTTGAACCGTCCATGGGGTGTCAGGAAGGGCATCGGGCCCCAAGCTCCATCTAAGTCCGTGTCCACTCCCACAGTGTGGGAACTAATGATGACACATAAAACAGACCTCTCCGTCATGAAAACAGCACACAGACTATCATGTGCACGATACATCCTGAAAGCATGTTAGCTCCGCCACTAAAGACTGTTGATAAAGTTGATATAGGAAACATGTTTTGGTTGTTTAATTCTTGTTCAGGGCACATTTCTAAAGTTGGTTGTTCTAAAGAAGATTGAGGAGCAGTCTATTGAAAATTATTTAATTGATTTGACAGGGGAAAAATAATCCATGAATTGAGAATTTTAAGATAATGAATGTTGGTATTTGCCAAGTGTAAAAAATAATGCAGAGATTCTGTTAATATTCAAAATAGAACAAACTTTTTTTTTTTTATGAGACGAATGCACAATGCTATAAAAAGACAGAAGTGCAGATGAGTGTAAATGTAACAGAATGCTTCTCTTTGAAATTCCTTAAGTTTTATTTCGGGATAATGTCTTAAAAGAACAAGTTGCATCTCCTTTTCAAAATCCTCTTTTGTAATTTCTGTGTTGTGTTGAATTTCATCAAAGATACTGGATAGGACTTCTTGAAATGAATATTTCTTCCACTTTGCTTCCGCTTTGAAAAGTAGCACCACCTGGTGGGAGCATGTCACACCAAAAGGGGCAAGGGTGTTTGAATAGTATAACTTAAGGTCTGACCCTCTGCGTAGGAGAGAACCGCTGAAGGTCACTCCAACAGCCAGACACTGACTCATGCATTCATCCATCATCATCCGCTTATCCGAAATCAGGTTGTGGAGTCATGCTGGAGTCTATCCCAGCACTCATTGGGTGAAAGGCAGGAAAACACCCTAGACAGGTCCCATTCAAAATGTTTGCATATGTGTGTGTGTGTGTGCATTTAAGACTGAAGTAAAAAGTAAACAACTAATGTCAACACATAGTTATTACACAGACAGGCGTAGTTACGACATAGGGGTTAATCACGTGTGTGTCTGATGGAGGAATGAGGGAACTTGGAAAGACTGAGTCGGTGGCCTGGGCGGAGTATGTGTGTGATCGTGCAACTGAGTGGGTGGGAGAGACTATTGTCAAACAATAACTTTCTTGGCATAGAAGTGCGTGATTCAGGCTTTTGGGAATATCGATTTGAGCTTTTGACCATAAGATGGGGGATGTTTTGACTGGTCATCATTTACTCGAAGGGCAGCTTGCTTGAGGTAATTTTAAGCTGTTTTAATGTACTGTATACGCTAATTTTTGCTCAAAGCAATCTGTGAATTGGGTTGGCATGGCTCAAGAGATAAGGTAATCTAGTAATCGGTAGGTTGCTGGTTCAGTTGCCTGTTCCTTCAGAAAGCATGTTGAAGTGTCCTTGAACAAGACACTGAACCCCTAACTGCTCCCCTGGGTGTTTCAGCTGCCCAATATATATGCAATATGATGGGTTAAATGCAGAGGATAGGTTTCCTTGTAAGGATACAATGACTAAATGAAGTAGCTTTTTTTTCTTTAAATGAATACTGTCTATCATATAACAAGCAAATAAAAAACATTCCACTAAATTCCACAGATTTTCAATCTGGATCACTGCTGTAAACTAAAATAATCCACATATTCCATTTGGGACTGATAATAATGAAATTCCCAGATGGTTAAGTCTCATAACATGATATAGATATAATCAATATATTTCCAAGCTCTTCTCACAACCATAGTAGTACCAACATGTGTGGGTGAATGTGTATGAGAGAGAGATTGAACAAACCTCAGTGTCATCTCCCTCATAGGCCTCATTGCCATTTCCACTACCCTCGTTGCTGTCTTCTCCTTCTTCCCCCATCCCTCCATCATCTTCATCCTCATCTTCTTCATCCTCATCTTCCTCGTCCTCCTCATCCTCTTCATCATAGTCCTAGGGTTGACAAGGACCAGATCAGTGGTGCCATGAAATAAGAATATGGAAATGAAGGAGAAAGACAGACACACTCACTCTCCTTAATCAAACCAACTGAAAATAAAGTCTTATATTTTTAAATAATATGAGTTGTAATAGAATTTACCACAACTGAGGAGGCATAAGCTAATGTATTCTTAGTGTCGATGCGAAGTCCAGATAAACGGGGAGGATTGGGTTATGAAGGCCAAATACCCTACAAGTTGTGGATGAGATGGAATAGAATTAAGAATTCTGGAGTCAGGGACTGCCTGTTCAATCCCACCACTGGGCGTTAGGAAAGGGCATCCAGCCTCAATCTGCCATGATCGGTAAATGTGAGGCAAAAAGCGCTTTGAGTGGTTGCTGGACAAGAAAAGCATTGTATATAAATTTGGCAGACAGATAATGGTGTTTTTTGCAAAAAGGATAGAAATGGCTGTGAATACATATTTCAAGAAAGAGGAAAACAGGGTGATGTATAAAAGTGGAGGCGCATGTCCACAGGTGGACTAGTATATCTAATGCAGGAGGCATGATCTGAAAGGGATTGGAACTGAAAAGTGGTGACAAGGGAGAATGTAGCTTGGTAGCATCGGATGTTGTTCTGTAGGTTGACTTTGGAGATCAAGAAGAGGAAGAGGGTGAAAGACCCCCAACAATAGCAGCCAAAAGTAGTATTAGTAGTAAGACATAAATTAGTAGAGTAACTACCTGCTCTTCTTCATCCTCATCCTCTTCCTCCTCCTCCTGTTCATCCTCACTCTCGGTGTCAGTTAGTATGACGATGATATCCTGCTGTGGCTGGTCAGGCGTTTCTGTGTGGGACAGGCTGGCCTCAAGGTCCACAGGGACAGACTGGGAAGCCCCTTCCTCATCACCCTCTTCTAGGACTGGGAACTCCTCTTGCTGTAGGGTGAACAAACAGAGACCAAATATACCATTGATGTTTTAATAAGTTTTAATACCTCTGCAATCCAATTGCATTTTTCTAACAATTTTCTAACAATCTGTATTTGCTCTTAATGCCACCTGAAGCCAAAATATGCTCACAAATGGATTTGAAAAGGTTGATTCCACAAATAGTAATTATTTCTGGAATAACGTTAGTATAGTTGGTATAAATGAGTTAATTATGTCTCACCTGGTTGACTTCAAGGCCTTCTTGAGCATCTGTGGGAACCACTCCCTCTGCCTCTGTGTCATCTTCAGCTAACACCTCTTCCTAAGAGAGTGTACACAACACTTAAAATTCACTCACCAAATAAAATCAACATAAAAAGACATATTTCCCACAAATATAATTTTAAGTTTACTGCAAATACAGCAAATATAATTCACATTTCTTACCTCATGCCCCACCCTTTGGATGATGCGTAACTTCTTAGGGACGGGAGGCTCCATGGGGTCCTCCTGGGGGACCTCGGTTTCAGTGACCATAGTAGAGCCATCCTGCTCCTCCTCCCGTGCCCGCTTGGATATGGAGGATGTTCCTGGTGTAGCTGAAACTGAAGATTTGACCACAGAGCCAGGGTAACTTACAACCTTGTATGATGATATCCCAAAGATTCACCCATTCAACCTCCCTTCTCTTATATATTGTGTTTTCTTCATTATATTAGTATTCTCAACCTTCAATTTACTCTCTTACCCGTTCCGAACACTGCTGAAGAAGTCGAAGGCCTCTCCACCTGTGAGCTGGGTGTTGCCTCCATCACCACAGGTGGTGGCTCCTGATTTGCTGGCTCTGCATGGGTCATGCTCTGTTGCTGTGTTGGCTGGACGAACGCGGTGGCCTGAGTCTGGGTTTGCTGCACTGTTAGCATGGGGCTAGCCAGAGTGGTCTGCACATTGGGGCTGGTGGAACGCACTGACCCACTAGCACTACCATAAACAGTCACATGCTCCACTGGTGGGCCCTCAGTGGATTGCATAGCTGAAAAGGATGAAAGGTTAGCTAGGAAGAATCTAACTCCAGGCAGCACTTGATGCCAAAAAATAAAACAGAATGATGAGCCATTTCTAGTCTACCAACCACTCAAAATTACTTTACAATATATGTTTTAAATTTATCAAGGATGAGGGATTAAGGCTGGATGCCCTTCCTGACACCCAGCAGTGGAATCAAACCTATAATACCTGACTTGGAAGTAAACGCCGCTGTACTGCTAAGCTATAGCGGCCCCCAAAATTAAATGAAAACTATTATTGTGACTTGACCCCTTTTTTGGATTATATCTTCTTTGACTAAATGTTAATTTTCCTCTGTGGTAAGTCCTTGTCTAAAATCCAACTTTTGGACTTACCTTCTTGAGTCTCCACCTGTGTGGTGGGCATCACAGTAGCAGTAGGTGTTGGGGTAGGTACGGTAGCTGGAGTAATCATGGGCCTGATGCTTGCCCTTGGAGTGGGCTTGTTCCCAGGGTTGACAGGCTGCTTGCTGGCTGAAGCCACCAGTGGGGTTGGCTTAATGTTAGCAGTGGGGGGCTCAGAAGTGCTGGCACTAAAAAACATCAAAGCAGGGTGCAAAAAATAAAAAAAAGACAAGCTATTATCACATACCAGGGAAGGAGTGTGCTTAAAAACTCAAGCTTGTACAGAGCAAAGTGGGAGTAAAGATTGAAACAGTCTTAAAGATATATGCTTTCACATTGCACTTAAGTGATATAACTTTTCTCTCAGTAGAGATGTGAATCGTAAGTAGCATTAGTGTCATACCTGCCCCTATCTGTAGCTGGAGTGTTCTTCAGACTGATCTGTCTCTGCTCTGTGCTTCTCTGCTGCTCCTGGGTCTTACATATTAGGAAAGGGATAAGAGATGGTGCTTTTACTATGTGACAGGGCTCTAGGCAAAAAAGGATATCATGGAGCCATTGGCTCCTAAACCCAAAATACTTAGGAGCCAAATCAAATGTTCAGCAGACAGCAGCGGTTATCTCACCTTGCTAGGTCCTGCCTCAGGGGGCTCATCTCTCTGCTCCTGTCTTTCCTGCTGCCCACGCAGGTCTCTGAGCTCTCTCTCCTGTCGGCTCAGACGACCCTCGTACTGGGACTTCAGCGCACTCACTCGCACCTCAAGCTCCTCACGATGCTGCTTTAGCTCCTCGTTTTCCTTCTGCAGCTGGTCTTTGGAGGCTGAAGGAGCAAGCAACGGTTGTGATCAAGATACTGACTTTAAAATAGGATGAATTTCAGCTCAGGATAGTAAGAGAACAGGACTTTGTGTAAGAAAAAACCTAATACTACTGCAAAAGAGCCTTAACTGGAGAGCAATCATAGCATGCCCATACATGCATGTGTGTGGTGGTTGAGGAAGGAAATAAATATACAAAAGTGAAAACAAATAAATCAAGAGTGCTCTGATATATTCAAAGCAAGAGGTGCTTTATATGGAATGTATCAAATTTCACAAGCAGAGTGTACAGTCAAGGAAGAAAAAAACACCGTGCACAAACTAAGGGTGTTTTCACATTAGGTACGATTACTTTGTACTATGCCCAAGAAGGATTGTCTTCATCCCACCAGCCAACACATTAGTATGTTATTCTATACCCTAGTACACTTATGACACAAGATCAGTGCTGCTGTGCACATACACAGTTTGGAGAAGATATGCAGCATTGAGAAATGCCTTTGTAGCATAACAGTCCACTTTTGTATTTTGGTAGAGTTGTTTTCACATCTTATTTAAACTGTACCCAAGTACACATGAACTGTGCTCGAGACCACCTCTTCAAGTGGACCCGCAGTATTTACACTACTCAAACAAACTGGATTTTGGGGTAAATTGTACTCCGATCCAGCCCCCTGGTTTGAAAGCACCCATAGGTTCTAAATGCACAAGTGGGAAATATCGGGAAGCCCCTACTATGCAAGCCCTCTCACCAGTCAGCTGGTTGATTTTTTGTTTGGCACCCAAAAAGGCCTTCCTGGTTTTGTCTTCCTTGTCGGCCATCTGCTGTCTCAGTGATTCCTCCTGGGAAGCCTTGTCTAACAGCTCCTGCCTAAGCCTGGCAAGTTCCACCTGCAGCCTGGATGACTGTTCCTGGGCCCCACGTACCTCTACATCACGCTCTCCAACCAACTAGCAGGGCAAGAGAAAAGGTAGGCATCAACTTAGGCAGGTAAACCAGGTATATTTAGAAGACAATATGTGAACACATATCTACAGTTAATATTTAGGCTATGATGACCAATCAGCATTTCTTAAAAAATACTTGCTTTGCTTCAACAAAGTAACACTTTTGTTTAGAATTCCATTAACAGTAGTTTATAGAAGACAATGAAAAACGTTCTAATGTGGTTCTCAATCCAACCTGTCCTTTTACCCCATCTAGGGGCCATGTCCCCGACTTAAAACATTTTATTGATTCTGAGGCTGTCCAATTCTCTCCGATAGTTATTTTTCAGGCTTAGTATTACATCATTTGAGTATTTTGGGAAAGTTTGCTTAAGGAATTTGAACTTTGATATGTATCACTGACCTTATTGAGGTTCTCCAATTGTGCCTCTAGCTCTTTGGTTCTAGTTTCTGCCAGAACCAGGGACTCTCTGAGGTTCTGCAACTCTTGTACCGAAGCTTGACGGGCTTCCTGATCCTGGGATGGGCCTGCTGTTGCCTCAGCCACAATCTGCAAAAATACAAGTTATAAAAGAATTATATTTCAAAGTGCCCCATCAGTAGTGGGAAGTCGAATGTTCACAATTGATTCGATCAATTCCATCTTACATTTCATGAGGGCATTCAATGGACCTCTGAACCAGTATTGTAGGTTTGTAGATTTAATATCAAATTAATGATGGCTACTGTGATGCCAGTGTTTTGAAATGTGAGTAGAGTGAATGGAATCTCTGGAATGCACAAACTTAAAAAAAAACCTTCCCCTTGTTCTCACCTTTTCATGTTCTGCTTTGAGCTCATCGTACTGCATCTTGTAGCGGCGTCCAATCTTCTTGACCTGGGTAATGGTGCGCAGCTTCTCCTGAATGTCTAGGTTCTTTGCCTCCACCTCCCTTTTTTGAATATTCCTCTCCTCAGTCACCTTATTCACGTTCTCACGCAACGCCTGCACCTGTCTCTGCAGGGAGGTTACTGACCCACTGCTCCTGAGGTTCAGAAATGGAGAATCAAGGGGGAAAGAGAAAGTAGAAGAAAGTGGAGAGGAATGAGGGGAATATAAGGATAATAATAATAATAATAACAATAATAATAATAAAACGGGCCTTGTTTGCCCCAATCAGGAGCAACTAAAGTTTAAATAATCCTTACCTGGCCACTTCTGCCTTGAGTTTTCCATTCTCCTCTGTCAGTTGCTGGATTCGCTTGAGATGTGCCTCCTTTTCTGAGTGTAGATTCTTGTACTCCTCAGGATCTATGTCCTTTTGCTGGCTCACCAAGTGCTAGATACGTATGGAATAAAGATACTCAGTGAACAGAAACTTCTCAACTGCCTCAAACAACACTAGTCCTTGACAAAGGTATGATCAAATAATACTAAAAGAATACATGGTGATTAGCAATCTGCAAACAAATTACATAAACAACTTTAAGTAAAAAATGGGAATATCTCATTTATTTGAATTGTAAGCCTGCAAATACTCAGTTCATGATCCGATACTGGATTGGTAAAACAAAACTGCTACAATAATGTGTCAAAGTTCCTTAATGATGACTTCTGCTAAAGAGACTAAATGAATGAAAAGGTTGTGCTACTTTGACAAGAAACCTTGAGTTTTATACACTGTATATGTTCTTTTCATATATTTTCTATAGATTTTGAAATAGACCTGTGTGCGATTCCTCCAGCGCTTGATCTCCTCTTCCAGAATCATCTTCTCAGTTTGTAGCATTCCGCTCTTTTCGCTCAGCTCAGAGTTGGCTTGCTGCATTGGCAAGATGTCGGACTCCAACTTACAAACCTAAATCATAAGCAGTGGGGAAATCCAGCACTTTCAATTAATGCAAAAAGACCAGACAGTCAGCCCTTATTTATCTACAAATGCATTTTAATCTCTTCCCAACCACTAGGTAAAACTGCACTAGGTCTGTACAGCCCATACTCCTCCAGGACCACCACTTGTGCAATGTTTGCTTCTATGCAACAATATTAGTACCTTAGCCTGGGTTTGCTGGAGCTCCTGCTCCATCCTTTCCTTCTCCTCTCTCAGCATCTTGTTAGTCTCCATCAGGACACTCATGGTTTCTGTCTTTCTCATCAGTTCATTGTGCTGAGCCAGTGTCTTAGCTGTTACCTGTTTCGTGAGGTAGAAGTGAATCAATCAGTCCTGGTATACTGGTGGGACTAATAAGACTTTAGTTCTTTATTTGTGTTCTTCCTGTGTGCATTTCCATTTTATTAAAAGTTCAGAGAAGGTAGCACGCCAGGAACAATCTCAGTAGAGTACTTTAACCAAACTCTAAGTCTACTTCAGAGTGAGCTACTCTACAAATAAATAAACTTCCCAATGGGATCAAGTCTCAGTGAGTCTCAATCAACTAACCAAAAATTAAAATTTTTTAAAAGTCAATTAAGTACCCCATGTCCTGGCCCCCACTGTTACCAAATGGATGTGATTAAAAGAGCACACAAAATGATCAATAATGTGCAAAGTGGAAAAAAGAGGCTTCAGAATTAACAGGGCAGGTGGCAAAACCCTGCTCAGGCATTATTTTTCAGAAGACAAAACTGACACAGGACCATTGGTTACTTATAAGTGGGTCCTTGTTTATGTATCTGAAAACTGACCTGCATCTTCTGTCTTTCAGCATTCAGGCTGTTGTTCAGCTCCTTCAGTTCTTGCTCCAGGTGTTCCACCCTGAGACGGTGACGCAGGCTCTCTCCTTGTGCCATCTCAAAACGAGACTCTGCAATTTCCTTCTCACGCCGCACAAACCTGAGGTAAAAGTTAAAAAGGACAAATGATAATTCAAAGTTGGAGGTACATACAAATTCATTACAAACAGATGAGGTGGCCTTGAGGAGACACTTTTCTTATTTTGCCATCATATTACCTTTATTAAACCTTGAGACCTCCTGTAAGATAAAGCAAAAGTGATCTACCTGAGTATCTCCAAGAGTTGGTCTTGGGATTTCCCCTCCTCCGTGAGAGAGATATTCATGGGGCTTTCATTGGCAGCACGTTGCAGGGTGGCAGCCATCTTGCTACTCATCATCTGAATCTGCTCATGGAGGAGTGTATTCTGCTTCTGTAACTCCTCACAGCGGCTCTCTATCTTGGACATCTCCTCCTGAGGAACAACGGAAGAGGTTCCAGAACAAAAACACAAGTTTTTCAGAAAAACCTGTAAAAAAAGCAAGCAAGGCCACTTTATATTTTTGCATATCATCACAGCTAACCTTTAGGATTTTCTCCTGCTCCTCCCAAGATATCTTGGCCTCCATCAGCTGAGCGCTGACTCGCTGCATCCTCTCCTCCAGCTGGTGCTTGTGCCCAGAAGCCTGTTGGACCTGAACCTTGGCCGCTTGGAGGGCCTCCACATCAGCTGCATGTAACATCATCTCTCGCTCATACTCATCCTGGGCCTCAGCTGCCAGCTTAGCCTAAAGGATGGGACAGGGGAATTTAACAGGGGATCTTTGAAGCCTTGAAAGAAAAAAACTCACTAGTGATTGGGTTTGTGTCAAATATAAGCTAATCATCACAATGGTTACAAAGCATAGGGTTTACACATGTCAATATGGATCTCTCACAGGTGAAAATGATCATAATATGGGTCTAGAATAGGTGTCTTAATGGAAAGAGCCCCAGTGACAAGCTTATAATTTCTTACCTGCTCCTTGCTGTCCAAAACGGCCTGCTGCTTCTGGGCTACGGCCTCAGCAACTCTCTGCAATGCCTCCTGGTGGTCAGCTTGGGAAATGCTCAGACTGCTCCTCAACTCGCTCATCTGACAATTTATTTAGACAAATACAGGCATGTCAAAAGGAGAACAATGCAATATAGCATTCTGCTTGCTTATTCATGTGCAAGAGAGAAACGAGACACTATAAAATGCTCATAGGGCCAAGAATTCTATCTATATACCTGCTCCTCCAGAGAAGTCAGGGCCGTTTTCTTTTCCTCCTCTAGGTTCTGTTTATCCTTTTCTGCTTCCAGAAGCTTCAGCTCCAATTCTTGGCGTTGTTCCTCAGCCTCCTTCATAAGGGCCTCAATAGAGGAGCGCACCTGTTCTGTAACCTAGATATAGGAAAACAGAAAGTGTGGAAGGTAATAAGACAGTTGTTTTCCAAAAAAATCGTAGAGTTGCATGTAATATCCAACAAATTCTTATCCCATGGTGTCAAGTAGTGATGGAATGAAAAAGTGGCAATTTGACTAATTTTTACAAAGTGTATGCAAACTTTTAAATTTAATGATATATAAATTTTGCTTATTCCCCTGGGTTCAATTATTAATATTTACAATAAGATGGACTCATTGGAGTAAAGTCTCATTCTTGGGCAATTATGAGGTAGATAACACTAGAAGCAGTTTATTTGAGTGACATAGTATTTCCTCCTGACCTGTTTCTCTTTATCCAAGGACTCTTCTAAGCTCTGGGCCATGCCTCTATACTGATCTATTTTGGAGTTAGCTTCCTTCAGACTCTCTGCAAGCTCTTCGGCTTGTGTCTCAGCCTGCCGCAGGCGGCCACGCACATTCTCATTATCCTGCTCTGAGCCCTGAAGACCTGAAAATGGAGATGGAAAGAATTGTGAGCACACTACCTGAAAACACCGTTATCAAAGATACGCAAGATGAAGACAAACAGAGAGCAGAGGGTGTTGAAGAGAAAAAGAAGAATGCAACTTGAGATTTATAAAAATACCACAACATTGCAAATTATGTATGCTAAAAGTCTGTAAACCTTTGAAAGACGACTGCTTAGACATTTCATTTAGCTACTTTACTGATTTATGGTGAATATAATTTCATTATGATACCATGAGCTCATGAGAAATCTGCTTGATAAGTGGCCTATGTGTGCAAAAGTAGACCAACTGTAAGAATAAGTAGGACTAGTCTACATACATTAGAACATTTGCTGTTCCAATTAAACAAAATAAATAGTGCTGAATTCCCATTTCGGTGACAATTACAAAAGGCAACAATTTGAGGATTTTGACAATAGCACACCATCATCTGACTTCTTGTGACCAGAAACCCTTCAAGATCCACTGAAAACAATTGAGCGTGATTTGAAATTGAAACGTCTATGCATCCAAGTGCTTATTCATGTGGTATCGACTGATTTCCATAGGTAAGCGTATTATTTATACTGAATGGAAATTCCATCATATTGGCCTGTCTGTCCATATGTACTGACCTCTGAAGCCCATTGTGGGAGCTGAGGGGGCGCTCAGGCTAAGGCGTGTGTCACTGCTGCCTTGCTGCAATTTGAGAGTTGTAATCTCCAACTGTGCTGCACTCAGCAGCTCCCTGGTCTTCTGGTGTAGAGCCACCTGGGTCTCCAGCTGCTTCTTGGTGTCCATCAGCTGTATCTGTGTGCATGAAATTTGAGAAGTGATATTAGGGTCCATCCATCCATTGTCAACCATTTGTCTGAAGGTGGATCATGAAGGTAGCAGTTCAAGCGAGGGACCCCAAACTTCCGTATTCCTGGCCACATCAACCAGCTTTGATTGGGGGATCCTGAGGTGACCCCTGGCCAGCGTTGAGATGACCATACATCAGGACAACAAGTTTACTGATTCATATATAAACAAATGGTCCTGTGATCTCAGGTGATCATCAACTGGACAGCTTTCATTTACTCTGACCATAATTCAGTCCACTGACTGAAGACTTATTTGACATAACTCATTGTTAATATAATTATAATATATCACGTTTGTCTTTTGACATTTGCATCATCTTCATCACCACCAGGATTTGCCTACCTCTTGGTTTCTACCAAGTAGATGACGTTGTTCAACCTCCTGCTCAAGCCTTTTCTGCAGCTGGGAGATCTCCCTCTCCTGTTTCTCCACTTGACTGTTCAAATGCTGACGACTATCAGAGTCTGAACGCTCCAGAGTGGCCTGGAACCAAGTGGAAATTGAAATTACTTGGCTGTGTTTGGCCATAGTATCAGATGATCATTGTGTAAATTACTAGGAGATCCTCTACCTGGCAATGTGTGAGAGTAAAAACTGCATTATTTCTGAAATGAGGCATACACATAAACTTCAACTCACTATGAGTGTCCGTTTGTAAGTCTGTTCCACAGTGGGTGATGAGAGGAATGTATCTGGATGTGAATGACAGTACCTGGATGGCCTGGAGATTGGTGAGAAGAAGGTTCTGTTTGGATTGTTGGTTCGAGATGGTCTCTTTCTCTTGAGTCAGCCAGGACACTTCCAGCTTTAGCATGTCCCTTTCTTTGCGTATGTTTTCCGCACGACCCTGAAATATAGGACAGGAAAGGTCCAAATGCTTTTAATCACAAAAAAGTGAATCAGTCCAACTTAGACTGGACTGAAGATGTCACCTGTAGGATAGATGAAACATTTCTCTCAATAAATGTTGTGTCCAGATGAACTGATTCCCCTTTTTATGTTTTCCTTACCTGGATTACTGAGCATGCATCCAGACATACTTTCAAAGTTTGGTTAAAAGAGACTCCAAAAAAGTACAAACAAACGTAGCAATATTAATGAGAATGAACCACTATAAAATACAAACAAAAACACACATTCGCACCTCAGCCATGGTGAGTTTCTCCTGGGCAGTTCTGAGATCTTGTGTTATGCTGTTGATTGTCTGCTCATTTTTCTGGGCAACAGCAGCCATCTTCTGTCCCTTCTCTCTGAGGGAGGCAATCTCCTTCCTGTAGTCTTCTACGTTGTCCTGCAACATCTCATATCTAACATCACCATAACACATAAGATATCTGTCAGTACCCTTTGCTCCCAGTGGGGTCATTTATGTCTACACTTTAAATGCCAACTTTAATTACAAAAGTGTTAAAGAAATGAAAAAGATTGTTTTACATAAATATATGTCATCATCAACCACTTATCCAAAGTTAGGTTAAGAATCTGCTGGGGCCTATCCCAGTGCTCATTGGATAGAAGGCAGAGAAAGATCTGGACAGGTCAATAGTCCATCCCAGACCAGGCATGGGGGATTAAGGCTAGATACCCTTCCTTATGCCCTACAGTTAGTTTGAACCTGCAGCATCTGGCCGTAGTGTGTGTTCTAACCCTGGGCTATTGTGGCCAATCTTGTGCAGGAGATTGAAATAAACAGCTTGAGTTACTTGATTATTTTGCTTATTATTTGTTGAGCGACAATGCCAAAGTATTGAATCCCAATGATTAATTTAGATTGCATGTTGAAATACTGTAAGAAAATAAAAGCAATTCAAATATTGCAAATATTTTGATAGAGCAAATAAAGATAACTGATTTTTGCTTTCAACCATACCTCTTGGAGGCAAACTCCAGCTGGGTGGATATTTTGGCATTCTGGGAACGGAAATCCGACAGCTGCTCCTGCAGCTTGTCATTCTGCTCTGTCAGGACTTTGTCACTCTCCACACGTTCCTGCTTATATGTGGTGAACATCTCTTGCAACTAAAAATGCAAACAGACATTGCTATTTTATATCATGATTTAATGAGCTATCATCAAAGACAGTAAATAAGTCTCCAGTCTGCTATTTAATGAACCAAGTAATTGAACTTTTTATCTCCTGTAATGAGTTTGGTTCCCAGGTTCACAAGCTGATTAATTGTATGGTTTACTATGTTTAAATAGATTAAACCTGGGGAGCTTTCTCTCCAAGTAGATTAAACTCTAGTGGCAAAGATAGGATATTCCATGTCATGCTGATCCATTGGGACATTGTAATCATTTCTTGAAGAATAACCAATACATTTGTATAGGTATTGTACAACATATTTCAAGTACTATGTGCATGCCACTTGCCGAGAATGTGAATTGGCAGTCCTTGTGCTTTCTGACAGAATGTTGTGAATGTTGGTATCATAGTCTGCTTATTGTGTCTACAGGCCAGTACTGTAAGATTATGCTATCATTGTGTCAAATCAGTTTTAAAAATTAATTAGGTTCATTATTTTAATGCAATTAATTGTGCAGCCAGAGCAATCACACAAAACTGAAATGCTCATTTGTCTTCAGGTAATGCAGGGAACATCCCCATATCATATGGGCAGTGCCCAATCACCAAAGTTTAATCTACAAGATCCAGAAGTTTAGCATTACAGGTGTTTAGTACTACCAGGTCGGATTGTATGGAAATATGTTGCTCCAGTTCTGCGCCATGGGATTTTAAGTTCTGACTGATTAAAGGCTGATCTAATAACCTACAAAGTCATTTTGGTCTTCACACAATGATGATGCCCCTAACACAAATAAATGAATTGAACCTTTGAGTCTTGCCAGAATATGATGAGCAAGGTGAACTTCATGGACTGGATTTGCAAAGCTTTCTTTTACACTGGCTGTAAAATACTTGGATTTAACGTTTAACTCTGGCGCTAACCTGTCGTAGAGCTGCTTTGGCCTCCACTACTTCTGTTGACTCTGTTCCCATGGATACACGTGCAGTGGGTGTTGCCGTGGTGGGAGTAGTGGTCGGTGATTGTCGAGGTGTGGAGGCAAGAGAGAAATCTTCGGGAGCAGCAGCTTATGAACCAAATAAAAAAGAAATAAAATTAGCAAATAAATAAATAGATAAACGTGTCAAGTAAATTAGAGAGAATAACAGTACAATAACATTATGAAATTTGAAAATAGTAAAAACGCATGGGGGGGGCTCCGGTGGCATAGGGGGTTAAGGGGATGTTCAGCGCATCTCTGTGTAATGCAGTTGGTTGTTTGAATCCCAGCTACGCAATTTCCAACCATGGCCGGAGGTCCATAGTTATTGGGACATAATTGGCTACACCTCACATGGGGATACGGGTTAGATTGGATAAAGGATTTTAGTTTTGCTAGTGTCCCCCACTGGGTCATCTGGGCACTCCTGGTTAAGTGAATGGAAAGTACTGCGGTTTGTTCTCCTCCAATGGCCTAGCACTGTGCTTTCCCTGCAAGAACGTGATGTGTAAAATAGCGAGGGCTAGTTGTCATGTGACTTGGAGGAGACACATGCTACGACTTCCTCCTTCCCATCGACGCTCTAGAGGGGCATCGAAAGCAACATATCCAGCAATAGATAACTCAGGGATTCGGGTGGGGAAAAGGGGATAAAATTAAAAGTAGAGAATAAAAATAAAAAAATAGTAAAATGCACTTCCTGATGACTACACAAACAGACACATGCACATATACACAAATTGTATTTAATCTCTGAACAATATAATTAAATGAATGTGATGAAGAAAAGGATTAGAAGGGGCAAAACATGATTGCCAATTTGAAATAAACTGGATACGATTCCTTAAAAGAAGGAATCCCCCCAAAAAACAACAACAACAAAAAACTCCCAACAACACTCATTTACTCGGCTGATATCTAACAGCATCTACATGCATCTTACCTTGTTGAGGGAAGCCAACTCCGGTTGCCTGAGCAAGGAGCACACGGTACATGTCTCGCTGTCTGACGATGGACTCAGTAAGTTGCATCTGTTGGATGCGCTGTTCCCTCAGAGCCTCCAGCTCAGCCTGAGCTTTCCCCAGACTCTCTTTGAGTTCACTGCGCCTAAGACAGTTAATGGATTTGAGCCGGACTGACAGATTTTTATTTATTCTATGAGAAACATCATAGGGTTGAGATCTTCAGTACTGAGCAAGTGTTATAATTGTGTATTTGTACGATAGTTTGTCTTTGCAAATGGGTATAAAGACAAGATAAATGCTCATATTTGTATATTTTTCAAAACAGTCTCAAATCAAGTGTGTATTGATACTGGTATCATATATGGGGTTGTCTATAACCTCTTTGGCTGCTTTATGCTGTTCTAAGTGTGTAGCGTGTTTGTTTGTGTTCCTCTGGTGAGCCAGAAGTAAATGCTGGAGTGATTGCATAGAGATCTGCAGAGACATC
>OMLC01066213.1:0-21252 GCA_900302585.1 Regalecus glesne | reverse complement strand
GGTTTGTCGGGGTAGAGGAAATGGAGAAAGGGCCCCTGCAGGCCTCAGTGAGAGGAGCTAAGTCCTTGTGTTTTCTGGTCCCTGCTGCTGACAGAGAGCAGGATTCGAAGCTGTTGCGTCATCGTGTGCCGGTGATATTTTGCAGCCGCGTCACGTTTTTGTCACGGCCGACTGCAGAATGAACCCCTCGTCCTATCGGCTGCTATGGCAAGAGGTCAGCGCGAGCATCTCGACGCAGTGACATCTGGTTGATGTGCTGTTGTCTCTGTTGCCGGGGACAGTGTGTCCATCTGATCTGAAAAGGAATTGACGAAACACAACATCAAATTCCGTCATTTCCTGTTTGGTGATTTGTGGTCTCACATCCTGCTTATCCATCCCAGGTGAGTTCTCATGTAACTTGGCTTTTGACATGTGGCCGATCTTAATAAGTGGAAATCACAGTCAACTGATGCTATCGGCTGTTCTTCCCCGGGAGGTGATAACCTTAACATTCAGCATCTCAGAACCATGCCGAGTACTGTTGGAACCTCATAACTTCGAGTGAAGGATGGGAGTGAGACAAAACACAGGACTGACCCAGACATAAACAGCGTTCCCTGGCTCCGTCCACTGCACCCTAGAGAGCAACACAAAAAGAAAGCGAACTCTCCCACACTCCATCTCCTGCTAGCTCTTTGGCTTGGCCCACACTCCCGTTTTTGTCCAGCGTGACGTGTGACGCAGCGCCCGGTTAAATCACACCACAGTCAACAGCAGACGACATGGCTGTAAATTTGATGATTCCGCCGGACCCCCTCCCCTCTCCTCCACAGACAAAGATGACCTTCGGCCCTCCTCTGGTAGAATGTTGTTTACTGTGATATCTGCAAAAGGAGGTGAGGAAAGCCACATAATTTGGTCATCATCACCTTATAATGAAATTTACCCGGTGTATTTAACTCATCCTGTTTTTATAGAAAAGGTGAGCAGGTGGAAGGCCCGGGGGAGCAGTTAGAGGTTCAGTTTTGTTGCTCAGGGGTATTTCAACATGCCTTCTGAAGGGCCTGGGAATCGAACCAACAACCGTCCAATGACTAGAGGAGCTACTCTACCCCCAGAGCCACGCTGCCCCGAGACCAACCTCCTAAGTGTGTTTTATCTTATGGTGAGTCTCATGAGGCTTATTTCAGCGTGTCGGTGGTGAAATGTCATCTCAGACTTTTACTCCTCGAGAGAAACGTCGTCTGAAATCAAGGCTGTTGATTTGAGATTTCTGTTTAGTCTCACATTAGTCAAAATCTGTACACTTTCTTGAAACATAATATTTGTTATGAAGTAGGAACATTTTACTTCAAATATCTTGAAGTTAGCATTACTAGACTTAAGCTAAGATGTAAGCTAAGGTGTTTGCCGTGTGATCTCTACTAATCTAATCATGTAAACTCTGGTGACAAGGTCCCTGGGTGTACAAGTACAGCAAAAGTTTTGACTTAAATAATCATAGTGATCATAAATAAGTCATAAGTAGCGATAATGATAATGATGAGTGTAAATCTGAAAATAAGTCAGTATTCCCATAAAGGAATTTTATCTTCACATGAATTACTTTTTGTGCTAAAAATGCAGAATTCCCAGTCCGGAATGCCGTAAATCATTGTATGGGTGCAAATAACCATATGACCTTGTCAAATCCATTATCGATGATTAGCTTTATATCCACCCTTCACCGATACTAACCCCAGTGGCCACCCCGTCCCCTGAATAACTCAACCACCATTCTCCAAACAGACTGAGTATTCTGCGGTCTATAACATAGTTTGGATGCATGTTCTTCGGGGACATTCAGGACATTCCTGCTATTGTTCCTTCATTCCGATGCCGCGGGTGACCCCGGCCATTCACACAAGCTGACCTCCAGACTCATTGTGGAGGTGGTGTGGATCCTCAAAACAGAAGCCATGAAAAGACAGAAGCTGGTGCCTGTTGGTAAAGAAGTGCTTCATATAGCTTTTTAACATTTTTTCCTGGACACAACCCGGCTTCTCCTTGATGTTCTTCCTGTCTAGTTGACGGGCGGCATTTTATTCCTAGGAGGAGCAATAAGGGAAACAATCATGGCTTGTTTTCAAAGAGTCTCCACACACAAAGTATGAAAGAAAGAAAGACAAGAGATTGTGAAGAGCTATCTTCCCCTAGATAAGCTGTTGCCAGTGGCCATCTCTCATCTGTGCTATCGCTTGTCTCATTGACTATCCACAGCCAGGCTGCCGGTATGTCTCCCCTCTCTCACCCTTCCTCCTCCTTCATACATTTTTCATCACCTTGCTATCTCTGTTTGGTGCCCCTCCTTTGGTCGTGTCCTCACTGACGCAATCACATCTCCTTAGCTGTAGCAGTGACTGGTATCTAGCTCCTAGGCAGGCAAACAGTGGCAACTAAATGAGATGTGTGTGTGTGTGTGTGTGTGTGTGTGAGGATTTCTCTCTATGTCTTGTGTGTTTGTGTTTGATAAGTGCAGCTGCAGCTTCAAAATCAAGCCCTCTCTTGAGCTGCCTAGGGGCTAAAGAAAGGAGGGTGGCCTTCCTCGTCCTGTCTGGGCTGGGGTCATTATACTCCATGTAGGGGGCTAGTGGTGAGGACGCAGGTCCACAGGTCTCCTTCATCAACATGGAGGCACAAAGAGGGTGTCTCAAGGCACATCTTGCAGTGTTTTTATTTGTTGATGTTTTGGTCTGCGGACCTCTCACACGCGACACAGATCTCAAGATATGGGGGGCAGAGCCCCTCCGTACTATTTCCTCCGATTTGTTTCCACTTTGCATCGAATGGCTCATTAGTCCAGCATGGTACAGTGAGTTTCAGTAAATGAGCAGTCTCCTGACTTTGAGGTATGCCTTCATCCTGAGCCCTTTCATTCTCCTATCAGACCACTGGCTCGGGCTGGTAAAGCGGCTGCTGCACAAGCAGATGTGACACAACTATAATGTCGCCACTATGATATGTCATATAGACTTGTTCACTCAGAGGCATTTATAGATATGCATGGCTTGGAATTCACACTATTTTGTAGCTGGTTGGTCAGGCTGCCTATTCTGATAGCTACATTAGCAGAAAGCCAGCTGTGTCACTGCAACATTTTCCAGTCTAAACCCGAGTGGAATGACTTAAATGTGAGTTTTGGAGGAGAAATTGTAAACTCTGTGGCTGGTTGGGCCCAAAGTCTTTCATACCATGCATTTGCTTAATTGCTGGGTCATATTTCAGTCAGACTGAGGCAGCAGGATCATGCACACAGCTATTTCTGGAGGAAAATGAATTTCCCCCAAATTCTGTCACATTTTGCTGCTGAGACTATGTTGCATTAGCGTGGAAGCCTTTGTGTCACTTGTATATCTTGCTTGGAGGTGCTCGAGTTAAAATAGATGTTGCCTGTATCTGATTAGGAACTGTTGAGTCACAAAATTATTTTGCAGAATGAGGCCTCGAGAAGATCATCTCCCTTTATTAATAAGGCTCCACTATAACATCTCAACACAGTTATAGTTATTGCATTTCTCCTCAGTAACTGTGTTAGTGTAATGTGTGTGGGTGGGCATTAACACGGTGGGAGTATGTATTTGTGTGTGCATAGGTATAGGGTGGTCGGAGAGGGGCACAGCTAAAGGTAGACAGACCACTGGACCACAGGAGGATAATTTAGGCAGACATGAAAGGATGAGTTGGAATTCAATAACACATTTAAGTGTGTTTATGGACACACTGAAACTATCCAGCTGAACTATGAACAGTACTCCCAATTATTGTTTGCTGACTTTCTCTGACTTAATAGTAGAGGAATGTAGAAATGTGCACATCCGGTAGACCTTATGCATTATCTTCCATAGTAAAATCTATTTGATATCTTTTGTTTGAGTTGCAACGGTTAAAAAAGCTGACCTGCATGCGCGCACACACACAGACATATTAATGCTGACATACACCGCAGCGTCCCCAGCCCACATTTCCTTACACCCCGTCCCCTTGTCCCTTTCCAGTTGCAGCGACAGGTGGCTCTTGGGCTTTTATGCTAACACAACTCAACAGCTGCACAAAGGAGCCCCATTGGGGTTTTTTTAGGAAGAGGGGGTGGGATGTCCCCTCTCAAGCGTGCCGTTCGCCCCTGACCCAACCCCCTCCTCAGCAGATGCTCCGGAGATCCACAGGTGGTAGATGGCCTGCCTCAAAAGAGGGCAGAGGATTCACCACGAAGAAGTGAAAATGTTGTTAGATGAGAGAGACTTAAACAAATACCGGTAATTAGAGAGTACATAAGGACTTTCGTATTTGCTTTAACAATAATAGGTTTCCATGCTTGCTGTGATTAGTAGCAACTTCTTAAATATCTCAGGGTTAGCCTCCTAAGAACACTACCTAAAAGAGAGATTTTTCAAATATGAACAGCGTCCTTATAGGTCAAAGGTCAAAAGGTTCACCCTGATGCAGAGATCCTGGAATGAGCATGCATAGACTCATCGTAAAAAGCCGGTTATCATATTTTTCTTTCCATCTGTGTGGACATTTTTGAAATGGGTAGCTTTACAGCTACCCATTTCAAATAATGATGAAAATGTTATTTTTTTAATTCATAAAATGAAAGAAACAGACTAACAGTTTGGTGGAGCGTTGTACTTTTCAAGGCCGATGAACAAAATAAACTAATGAAATAGGGGACTCCATCTTCTCACTTGGTATGATATGCTCTCTATCGTTTTTTTAATCGTGGAATTTTATTATGAGTTTAGTCGTTCATAAATTTATATCCCATCATTTTTCTGCATCACTCAAACGTGAAAATCTCTGATGGAAGAGAGAGAATACATTCAATATTCATCACACCTCCTCCCCTCTGAACTCACAGTGGTACAGTCCGAGCTGGAGGCCGGCAAGGGACCGTCCCTCACAATGCGCACAGCATCAGCTGTCGTGTGTCGGAGTGAGTAACTTCACCTCTCTCCCTTGAAGCTCCTCCAGAAACCACAGTCTACTTTATACAACGCTCACCGGTGATTTTTTTTTACCAACGGGTGCTTCATAGTGACTTTTATCTACGGTGTTTTTCGTTTTCGTTATTGTGACATTTAAACTTCCGTACTCTTGCCTACAGTTAACTGTAGTGACTCAACCAAGTTTTCCTTCTCTCTGCCCGAGGAATGAGAGAACTGCTGGAGAGGAGAAACCAAAAACCGCATGTCTGAATGAACACTATGGAAATTTCCAAGGATATTGACGCCGATCTGGAGGAAAATGTCCGTCAAGGAGCAACATGTAAGTCTATCATATGTGAATGTGTTTGCGATATAGCTGGCTATAGCATATTCTTCTGTGTCCAGATGTTCCACGTCCTTCGAAGCTTTGAAGCAAGTGTTCTGAATGAAAACAATGCACATAACATGTTTAGCTGTTATAGTCGAGTTAAAAGGAGGAGGTAAAATGAGTATCTCACAGAGGTAATACTCATTCAATTGTACAAGGCAAACATGGGCAATAGCGTTGTCTAGGTGGTGGTAGTCCAAAAGACCACATTTGAAGTCAACAGGAGAAGACTCGTTCATTTTTAGATCTTTGTAGGGGGAGAAACGTGTCAAGGGATGATTGCTGACAGTACCCTCTCAAATATTATTTGCCGTCGTTTTTCAACGTCTTGAGTGGTGTGAATTTACCTACTAGACCCCTGGGAAGACAATAATAACACAAGTAAAGGATGGATGAGGTAATCTGGCTTGTCCCATCCCCCTCCTTGTGTTCAGCCTACTCACCAGCGCTATGCAGTCACCGGCGCTCATGTGTTGAGTCAGATTGTGTATCCCCTCTAAAAAATATATGCCTTGTATTTGGTTAAAGTGAACCACCCTCGTTGAATTTCCATTTAAGAAGAGTAAATGAAAACTGCCTTCATTTTGATTGTCAAACGAATTGTTTTACTACATTTGGATTATCAGCACTGATTTACAAAGCAGCGTTCTGAAAGCAGGCGCATTGAAACCGAAAAAAACGCTTGTGGCTCCTGCATCATTTTAAATTAGCACATTGTTTCTTCCGTCTTATTGAGAAAAGATGCACCATGTGCACCATATGTCAGCATATGGAGCATCATAAATGCTTGTATTCTTTGCACAAAGGCAAAGGGAGCTATAACATTCATTTGGGCTTAAGGAGCAAATCACATTATGACAGGCCAATTGCAATAGTGCAGCGCCCGGTTGGTTGTAATCCCCCCTCCAACCACAGTAGCAGTTTAGCGCTGTTCATCTGGTCGCTAGAGGAAGAACATCTCTGTCGGTATGTCTGTTCTTTAATTTTATTGCCAGCCACTCATCCTCACGACTACACACTTGACACTGCAAGTCATTGGGTCCTCACCAATACACTCACCAAACGTTAAGTCAAAGAGATGAATGTTTGTTGATAAAATCATAGGACAGACTATCATACATGCATACATACATACATACATATATATACACATATGGGGGGCATGGGGGCGCAGGAGTTGGCACTGGTCCCTCACAGCCAGAAGGTCCAGGGTTCCGAGATCCTTTCTGTGTGGAGTTTGCATGTTCTCCCCATGTCTGCGTGGGTTTCCTCCCACCATCAAAAAGATATGCAGGTTAGGGTTAATACTCCTACCTGTGCCTCTGAACAAGGCAATGGGAAAAAGAGCTGGAGTTGGTCCCCAGGCAGCTGCTCACTGCTCCTATACAATAGGATGGCCATGCAGAGCACACATTTTGTTGTATGCATGTACAATGACAATTGAATAAAGCTTCTCTACATACATACAAACAGACAAGAGATTTCTCTCCACGTTTGTTAGATTGAATTGAGAATGTGGCAAAAACACTTCTCATATTGAAACTGAGGTAATCGTGTCTCTGGGATACATATTCTATATGGAAAACAAATTTGGTAGCAGCAGCGTCCGTTCTCCTTAATGTTGCTGCTCAAGCCAGACTGAAAAACAGTCAACAGTGAAATGAACCTCTGTCATTTTTATGAAAATCCAGGGTGTTGTTGTTTGGATTGAATAAGTGCTTTCAAACTTCTCCAGCCTGAGTGGATAGATTACAGATTTCTTGAAATTGAGGTTAAAAGAAGTTCAGCAGCTCATGATTAATGTCTAGGGCTCTGACACAACCCTGTCATTTAGCCAGACTGGCTTTACTGAACACGTACTAATGTTTATGTGCAATTACAAGCTGCCAGATCCCCGTCATTTGATAATATCTGCTGATCTGTTCAATCAACCAGCACAGAGAAGATGCTTATCTTTCTTTACAAGCAGATTTGATTATCTGCAATTTTTAACCCATGTATGAAAATGAGATTCTCTTTTAAATGCGAGCTATAGTATAAGATTTGACTAAATACACCACTGCGTGTCAATATGTTGCTTGTCTGTAAATTGAAGGGGACACACAATGCGATATCCTCCAAGGGACAACAGAAAACTTCCTTCCTGCTGACATGGGGCTTAGCTGTGGGAGGCAGGCCCTGTTTTGGCTCGGAGTTGGAGAGCCCATGAAGAGAACTCCACCCTGGTCGTGGGAATCTTGCCTAGTAGACTGAAGCTTATACTACAGAAACTAGGCTGTGTGCTGGGCAATCTCCAGGCTACATACTCATTACGCCCAGAGGGGAGTGCCATTATTTGGGATATGATTCAGTATAAAAGCCCTGATTTCAAATGTCACATTTCCAATGATGCATGTCTGCCTCCTAATCATGCTCTCCACCCACGTTGAAAACCAACAGAGGCTATTTCTGAAAAGTACAGCAACTGATGAAGAAGAAGCATCATTTGTCACATTCAATTAAATGTGTTCTCTGTATTTAACCATCCTATTGTACTGGAGCAGTGAGCAGCTGCAATGCCTGGGGACCAACTCCCGTTCATTTTCTTATTGCCTTGCTCAGGGGCATAGGCAGCAGTATTTACCATAACATGCATGTCTTTTTGATGGCGGAAGCAAACCAGAGCACCCGGAGGAAACCCATATGGACACGGGATGAGCATCCTGATGTTAACCACAGCTGAATATGAAAAAAGGATTAAAAGATAAAAGTTGTCCATGGGTGAGGGATCTTGTCAAAGGTCTTTTGAGACCTCCTGAGAATGAAGGGTCCACCTTGAAGAACCACCTCTCAGTGGGATAGACCTTCAAAGTTTACAGAAGTCGCCTACTTTGCTTCTGTTCAGCACAGGCGTTAAAAGTGCTTTGTTGAGTCAGTCGTTTTTGCAAACCATTGGCTCTCGGATTGAAGTTGATGAAAGTCTTGCCGGTCTTTGTGAACTTCTGCTCTGTCAGGACTTTTGAAGAACATCTTCTAATCCTTCTTTTCTTTAGACTTGTATTCAGGCATTCTTCCCTCGGAGCTTCCCATTCTGCCACAAATCACATGCCCTTGAAGTCGGCACCATTTGGTCTTCTTTAATCTCCCCTCTGTTCACCTGAAAAGCAGAGACTAGCCAACTGAGATGCACAGCAGACTGTGGATTGATTGACATTTCGAGCACACTCTGGTTATTTCAGAGGAGCAGCAGAGCATCTGTTCCAAGTAGTTACTGTGTACCCTGAGCTAGCAGGTTCTATTTGGATGCTTCTTGAAATGAATTGAAACTTATGCAATGACCTTCTGATCCATTGTCAGAGTGCCTAACAGGACCAACATGATTGGAGGCTAATGTGACAGGTTAATGCAAGGTGCACAGCATTTGAATTCAGATGGATTTGGTAATGACCTAAAAATTTAAATTCAGCGGCGTAGTTTTTTCCTTGTTATATTCAATGAACTGGAATAGAGTTGAGGATGCATCTGTCAATACTGGTATAAGATATTGGGCCCATAACTGGCTAAAATGGAATAGTGATGTCTGAGATTTTAAAACTAAAACCCTATACCAAAAGCTATGAATTGTATTTAATGAATAGGGGCAAAATGGTTTGATGGGTTGTGCTTTGGTACATGGAAACTTTTATTATTCTATGATTAAAAAAATCTAATTTAATTTCATTTACCCTATTTTGTCCATTGACCCGAATATAATATGGTCTAATATGCACTTTTCAGTAGTAGTTGATCAGATATTAGCACTCATTAGCAGCATTGGCAAAGAAAAAGTGTTCTTGGTGCATTCCTATAAGAATGATCAATTTGTAGCATGGCTATGTTTCATAATGGTTCCTGACTTATTGTATTTGTTTGATCAATACCCGATTCAAATGATCTGTTTTATTTTTTTAAATTTTTGTCTGATTCAGCCTTATGCACTAATCTGTACAAAAATGAACAAAAAAGATATGTATGTTAGGATTAATACTCCTGCCCGTGCCCTTGAGCAAGGCAATAGGAAAATGAACTAGATTCGCTGCAGGTGCTCGCTGTTCCCATCCAACAGGATGAGCTAAATGCAGAGAACAAATTCCATTGTATGCATGTAAAATGACAAATGAATAAAGTGTTTTCATCTAAAAATGTCATCACGAGGCAACTTAAGCTGTAACAGTCATACATTGACCCTGATATTCTTGTTAGTCACTCATTGTTGGCTGTTTATGAAGTTTTGTTGTAAGCAACCCCGGCAGGCTCCCTGACTCTGGTTTGTACAGGCACTGCCACATTGACATTAACTGCCAGACCAAACGGATAGGGTTACAATTTCTTCATCAAATAAATGCTTCTCAAGCAGCTAAATTCGTTTTACCATTTTGGAAGGAAGAACAAACCCAAGTCCAATCCCAAATCCTCCAAGTCATTGTACATAATCACTGGAATAAAGTGCAAACTATGGTTCACAATACATTAGTGTCTTTTTACACAACATGCAGCTTTCCTGTTCCCATGCAAAATAAAACAAAAAACGGAATCATTTATCTTTAGCCCAGAACACTCTGGATGTACCTCAATTAGCCATTTTATGCCACATGAGTGTTATATGAGGCAGTGAGGGCATCCCTGTTCTGGCATGTTGGGATGTATTCAAAGCCCTCGTTCAGCACATTGTTAGCGACCCTTGGTGTTAAATGCAGAGACAGGAAGCGAGATGGAAAGATCCGAGTCAGAAACAGAAGTGACAGAGGTCATGCCAGCATTGTTGTGTTTGAAGTCTATTCCTGGGATGATGTGCAAATATACTGTTGAAGCAGCTGATGGTCTCCAAGCACCATCTAATGAGTGGGAGGTATTTCTCTGTCTGGTGTTGCATGGCGTCCCCTGTGCTGTGTGTGTTCTGTGTGTGTGTGTTCCTTGCATAGGCCTCTTTTAAACAGGGGCTTCTACTTACCATTTAGATAATAGGATTAAAAATTTAAGATGTCACAGAGCCCCCTGATGCAGGAGAGTGAAGGCAGTACAGAAAGTGATACACATAAGGCTTTAACATAGGTCTGGAATCCAGATTGCTTCGAGGCAGGATTCACCTAGACTGACTACCTTAACACTGAACATTGGATTGCATTCCTCATATCCACATGCTGCCAGTAGTCATGAATTTTCTCCTCCTCTTGGGTTATGTACCACCCTTTATATTCTACAATTAACGCCTTCTCTGGCTTGTTTCCTATATAAGAGTACAGTTGTTGGTACGATTTGTTGTTTGAGTTTTATTTATTTATTTGTTACAAGTTTACCATCTGACCTGCCTGCCATTAGTCTGATATGCATGTTGGATGCTCAGGTTTGAGTTGATTTCTGCAAGGACATTTATGCGGACAGGAGACCCTTTTCCACTTTTTTTGTGATTGTGTCAGAAGGTATCTTTCCTCTGTAAGACCTTTGTCTTGCTGTTCAGCTCTTTATGTAGTGGGGAAACATTTCAACTTGGAATTTGTGAAATTTTGCTCACCCCAGACAACGCTTGGCTCATCCCAGACTCATGTTGATGCCAGGTGTAAAGGAAAGGGGAGGGTGGTCGTAAAGATGGGAAGAGGATGATACAATCCGAAGAGTGGTGAAAAGCTAATTGAGGTATCTTTTCCAGTGTGAGATAAGCATTCCTCCACTTCGGAACGTCCAGCTGGTATAAGTTATAACTCCTCTCTCTAAAGGACCGATTTCAGTGCTGAGATGGAAATGGTGTAGTGCTGTAGCTCTCCAAACCAAGCCTGTTGGGAAACAGACCAGGATTCAAACTGTGACTGTTCGGCCTCAATCATACTTTCCATATTTAGAGACAGCAATCTATCAATTTTGGCACTGTTCATTTACATTTTCGAACCTTCTCTGACCTCCAAAACTCGCACCACTGAGTTGAGATGATGAGCTCGTAGTGTTTTCATGTTGAGCCTTGTGCCCTGAACTGAGGCAAATAGTGGCCAAATCCTAATCTTGAAGTGATTATAAGGCCATAAAAAGACATATTAAGTATTGCACATCTATTTGAATTTGACAGCACGGTCATGTATATTAGGGTTAATACTCCTGTCTGTGCCCCTGAGCAAGGCAACAGAGAAAATAACTAGAATTGCTCCCCCTGCAGCTACCCACTGCTCTTATACAATAGGATTGAGTTGAATACAGAGAACTATTTTCATTATATGTATGTAGAATGACAAATGAATAAATCTTCTTTTTCTTCTTCTTCCTCTTGTAGAAGTCAGAAATAGACATAACCATAACAAGACTGTTGTGGGTTCAGATTCTATTACAGCTTCTTATGGTGCTAATTATATGTGCTGTCAGCAACCAATCAGAATGTGTTGCCTATAAAAAATATTATTTTCCTAAGAATCTAAAACATATATTTAATGCAGCGGTGATATGCATTATAATTCCCTTACCTCCCATGGCCTCTGTACTGGTATTATTTGTCACACTTTTTAAAATGTCTTGGAGCTTGGCCGGTGTTCTGACAGATAAGCCTTTAAAAGGGACACAGATGCTTCCCTTAAGGCAGTCTTTATACTTTATCTCAGAGATAAGGCTTTGACTCTGAGAGATTTGTGCTTTGGAAGAGTGGCCTTTTCCACACAGCTTAGTCTTACATCTTCAATTCCTTCCGCTCTCCCCACACAATACAAGTCTTATGATACATGATGTCTTTGATCGTTCAGCGAGACCTAAATTTCTCAGGCATCACCTGTTGTTAATTCAGTCTCAGGGACTACGACTGAAGACTGGGAACAGAGCTAAATATAGTAGCTGATCTTGTGAATCTGTGCAGTTTTCAATTAGATGGATGATCCGCAGTGGCAACCCCTAACAGGAGCTGCCAAAGTAGTAGAAGTATTAGTACTCCTCATCCATCCATCGTCAACCACTTATCCGAAATCGGGTCATGGGGTCATGGTGGAGCCTATCCCGGTGTTCATTGGGCAAAAGGCGGGGAAACACCCTGGACAGGTGTCCATTCCATTGCAGGGCTTAGTACTAATTCTGTAAGACTGATAGATAATAGATCATTATTAAAATAGATAATAGATCATTTATAATGGGTCAAAATTCAAAGTTGCATGGTAAATGGACTTATTCTTATACAGTGATTTTCGAGTCAAGCGACCACTCAAAGCTCTTTACAATGAAAGCCTCACAGTTGCCCCCCCCCCGAGCTCAACAACAGCAGAAGCACACGCCCCCTGACCGCAGTTGCCAGATCAAATTCCAGTCTACAGGCCAAGTCCACGTCGGTCTTCAACCCCATCCTCTTGTTCAGTGCTCGCCAGCAGGTGAAAGCCAGCCCCAGCTTCACACTCATATTGGAATGAGCTTTGTCTGCTTGGTATTTCATCTGGCTGTACTTGTTTCTCTTCAATGCTGTGTTTGTTGTTGTGATGTGCTATGAAACATCTGGTTGTAAATTGTGTCATGGAGGACAGCAAAAAATTTAACTATTTCAACTTTGGACCGCAGCGTCATCCGGCACTGCTGTTGTTGGCATAAATTGCCAGTGTGTTCTGATTTTACCGTCCTGTACAATAATGGCTCAGTTGGGCATCTGGTTATACCGGATTCCATCTGAATGCAGCATTAGAGCCAAGTTTTGCATGTTTCTATGAGAATTCTTGATCGTTCTTGGACCAAGGCAGGAGGATCCTTGGACAGCGTGCTGTACAGAAATTGAAACCTCATACTGAAACCACATGCTATCCCAAAACTGACCTTTCAGTTTAGAAAAACAAAAAAAGTCGAAATATTCATGCTGGCTCTTTGGAGAGCATCCCTCTTTCAAGCCCCAGCACCCTCGTGGCCTTTTCAAACAAGTGGCATCACAAGGACACAACATGGAGGTCTCACTCTTGGGTTGGTCGATGCTTCCAACTGTATCACCTCTGCAAAGTCTGAAAATAACCCAGACACGCTACTCTGTAGTTCTCTAAAAGCCCGGTCAGCAGACCCCATTGACTAATATTAGACGAGACTGTGTAAAGTTAAAGGGCACAGTCTGTTCTTCATATGGGCGCCTTGGGCGCCCTGCACTCCGCTTGAGTGCCAGTCCATCTATCAAAGCCCTACCTGCTTTTTTGGAATTGTCGGTTTTCATGATCTCAGTGAAGCTTTACCAGGGATTTATTGTTTGATTTCAGGCTGTCTATTGACTCAGTAAAATGTCATTTTAAACAAAGCTGAAATCTGGGATTTTCCTGATCTCTCTCTCTCTCTCTCTCTCTCTCTCTCTCTCTCTCTCTCTCTCTCTCTCTCTCTCTCTCCCTCCTTGTGACACTAAGATCAACAAGAGAAGGTGCAGCAGTCATTGTCACGTGTGTGCCTTCAGCTCAGCAGTAGACAGGTCTCAACAGATCCAAAATCTGAGACTAATGAGGGCTGTTTTACTTAATTGCATGATGACTGGTCAGAAACCCAGGCCTGAGGTCAAAGGTTTGTGTTAAGTGTTGGTGAGGCGAATGACCATGCTGGAACAAAATGACAAGGGTCATCTTTGCGAGCTACTTCAGTAAGAACACAAACACACACCCTCAGAAACCCCCAGCTCCTTCAACATGTAATGGAAAACATGTTTGTACAAAATGCCTCTGATGATGAACGTTGTTTCTACCATATCAGGGTCTCAGTGACAGTTTCGAAGCAGTGATTTCTTTCAGACTTGTTTCCACTCAAATGTGTCAGTTCGTTTTGTTCATTTCAGTTCAGCCTTCTTCCTTTTTGACTCCTTGAAACAGCTAATTTTGAAGGCTCTCTTGTTCCATCCCACAGCTGGAATGGGAGATATCTGAAGTGTTGCTCTCTTTGTGGACAAACCAGTCAGGCAGGAATGTCTCATGCTGGACAATAAGCCAATTGGAGATCAGTATTAATTCTATGAGAGGTCTGTTTAATATGTCCTGATTAGTCCTCATGTTCTGGGGGTGCACTGATCCTTGAGATCAGTGTGGAGGAGACTGTGTCGTCACCCCCTCACCCAAAGGGGACGTGGATCAGGTTGCTATGGGTGACGCTTCAGCATTTTAGTGCATTCCATCATAATGAATGGCTGCCTGTGCAGCCCAAATGATCTGCCCCTGCTGCACTGATGTCATTAAGAATGGCATGTGTATTTCAGACCCATTATCGTCCATAACTACTGGTCAGGGTGTCTTGCTTCAAATGTTACTGTGTGTCTGTTAGTGTGAGTGCCCTTTGATCGCGTTAGCAAATCAGTTCCAACAACAGAGGCATGGTGGAGGGGCCCCAGGGAACTGCTGCAGTTAGAGATATCAGTGGTTTAGACTGTATGACAGTGTTGGAGAGGACTAAGGCAGGTAAATGTCAGGCCTCACCCCAGGCCTGGACCAGGTGATGGAACAAAAGCTGTGGCGGTCACCAACAGAAACATTACTGCTCACATGCTGATTGATATGCAACATAGGAAAGCCATCTTCTGGTACAACAGTTAACCCTGTTGCCTCACAGCAAGAGGGTTCTGGTTTGAATTCCATCCTAGGTCCTTTCTGTGGGGTTTGCATATTCTCCTCGTGCCTGTGAGGGTTTCTTCTGGATGCTCTGGTTTCTTCCCACCATAAAATAAACAGGAACTGCAGATGTGTATTAGCTTGAAGCTATAATCTGGTGTGGCACATCTAATGGTGACATAAATGTAAAAAGCTGCAACATGGCCCCTTGAGGTCCCAGGTAGGATTACTCTTTTACTTCCTAATGTGAGCATTGCACAATACCACTGCGTCCATCAGGTGATGAAAAGTGTTTGGGTCAAACCTCTGCTGCGCTCATGTTATGAAGTAAAGAAGTGATCACACTTAAGACCTTAACAGTAGCTCATGGGCAATATTTTTCCTTCTTTGTGGTCTTGTTTGTTTGCCCAGCACTTGTGTAATATTTTTGGGATCTGCATGCGTGCCTGTTTTGGAACCTTTGGATAGCTTCTGGCCCAGTACTTTATGTGTCACCTAGTCTGGTTTTTTCTGTTGTAACTGGTCAAGGACAGGCTATTCCACTGGATGCAGTTAAAAAGTAACCATCCGAGCTCCCTCATGGGTATTCCAATACAGTTTGATTGAAGGATGATGCCTCTCTGTTTGTCCCGTGAAGCTGTTATTGCTCATTTACAAGGGTTGTCAAAAGCTGCTCATGGAAACTCTGGTACCCTTGAGCCTTAACCCCCAACAACACACAGACACACACACAAAAGCTGGTGTGGAATCAGTGGTGGCTGTTTACACTGTGCTTCCAGTTTGTCAGGGCCCCTTGTCCTCTTACATCACCCCAACTCGGGCCGAGAGGGACATGGGGTAAAACAGTGAGGGGTTGGGGGGTTGATGATGAGGTAATTCATTAGTTCCCTGGCACAACCCAATTGAGATGCAGGACCCCCCCCCACCCCTGATGTCCCATTTTTTTGTGTGGTTGCCAAACTTTTCCCTTTCCAGTCTTGAATTTAAACCGTGTGCTCAATACTACTCCGCTGCCTCCATTTTTACCTCATTTCTTCATTATATTTTAATGATAGCAATAATAATAATGATTTTAATTTCTTATGGCACCTTTCAAAAGACCCAAGGATGTTTTACAGATGATGATCAAAAAGCAAACAAAAAAGGACAATACAAAACACTATGAAACATATGCCTAAGATACAAAAATACAATACATTAACACAAAAATATGATGCTACAATAAGTCTTTTTTGGGGGGGGATTTTTGGATTCCCTTATCAGTCCCACAAAGGGAAATTTGGATTTCTCTGCATTTTAACCCATCCTATTGTATAGGAGCAGTGAGCTGCCACCGTATGACGCTCAGCGAGCAGTTAGGGGTTCAGTGTCTTGCTCAAGGACACCTTGACATGTTTTGTGCAGAATGAAAAATAGGTTGGAGTGAGATTAGAGGGTAGATGGGGCGGTAGGTAGACATAGATGAGGTCACAGGCCTTGATGAACAGGTGGTGTTTGAGGGGTTCTTTGAAGATAATATTTGAGACAAATGTGTTCCAGGTCAGGTGAGTTCTGATGCCACGTTTGTAGTCCCTTGTTTCACCTATCCCGGGTCATTTCCAGCAGTAGAAACACGTCTAAACCTATGCATTATTTGTGTCATTCGGCAGCAGGAAGAGAGGGTTGTGCTTGAAAATGCAGTCCTTGGCTTCATAAATATTCCATGCGCTGTCCTATATTCTCATCTTGCTGAGTAGCTCTGCAAAGCTTTTAGGCCTCTGCTCTGGATATGTACTGTGAAAAGGATGGTCCAGCTGTGAGTCGCATTGGGTTTGCCTGCCCGCTCTCACATGCATGCCCAGGTAGAATTCAGAGCAAATGAGTGCTGGGCAATGTTTGCTCTACATGTCTTTGTAATTGGGGCTCTTTCACGTTCCTGTTGCTTTTCGAAGCAGCTATACAATGTGACTATCTTTGCCTAAGCTGTGGCGGAGCCAGCGCTGCAATAAGGGTGTTTTCTTAGTCATTGCTGACTTCATCGTTCATGTTTGCGGCTGACGCAGCGTTAGTCGCCTGGAGTCTTCAGCCACCATGATAACACATGACGAACAAGTGGTGGAGAGCAAAGGTGCGGCAGTGCTGTGCCTAGGTGCTGCTCTGGCAGAAACACCACTCATAGGCTTAAAGGCCTTGGTTTTGCTCTTCCTCTATTTGAGCAGAATCAGGAGTATTGAAGATGACATTGTAGTTCCAGTGCATGCCGATTGGATGACAGAGTATCATCCCTCTCTCGTGGACTTTTGATGACTGCGGTTGTTTGAGAGCATTTGTACTCCCTGAACTTGTTAACTTAAGGGACTTGATATACTTCCAGTAGTTTGCACAATTTCTCATGGAACGGTGCCTGGCCTCAAGATTGCACCCTGACTGCCATTAGAATTAATTAATCACGGATAGAGCTCTTTTTTTTTCCCCATTACACTTTTCTCTCAAACTCCCTGGAAGTCAGTCTTGGGGCGGTGTATCACGAAGAGGCATAGTTCCCTATGGCTTCTTGATATGACAGTGTTACTATAACAGAGTAATATGCTGTGAAATTGGATTTATACTAAATTACATTTTCTGCTGCTATATCACAAGTTGACTCGGTTTAAACTTGACTGTGCACTCAGACTGTCATCAGCAGAGCAGTAATGGGATGAATTCCCATCATGCACTGGAAGCAGGGAGTGGTTTGAGTATAGTTCCACTGCCCATGCTGCGTTTTCCAGCCAAGCGATCATGAGTGAACTGAAGGCCTTTGAAGTCACACAAATGTGAGCCAACATGGTGTACGGTCCCTTCCTTCGGACACGGAAATGATGCTGGGTCTGTGTGAACCACCTGGTGATTCTCAACCTGTTCTTCCATCACCGCACGGTAATCATGCAGGCACGCATACAGGTCCCCCCTGCAGGGATCACTTCACAGAGTTATCCACCCACAGTTATGTAGATATCTTGATGCATGCTCAATAATCCAGGTAGGGAAATCACGAAAAGAGGTGAATCAGTTCAACTGGATCAGAAGTTTATTAAGAAACGTTTCATCACTCACCAGGTGACTCCTTCAGTCTGAGCTGAAAATAAACATCCCCCTCCTTATAAACGGTACCTTGATGCCACACCACAATAGGCTGGTTTCATATGAGAGTTGGGTGATCAACTGCACATTCAGTGGCAATGAGCACCATTCACAGAGGATTGGGGAATGTTTGCAATCACGGCAAACATAACGCCGACAGATGTACTCTCAGGCCACCACCCCTATTCAAAGATGGCCGTTCCCTCTTCACATAAATGGCCTCCTTCACCCCCCTTTCAGTTATGTAGGTAGTTAAGGTCTTTGTTGCTGTTTTTCCCTACAGAGGGCTGAGTGATGAGTCTCAGATTTTGAGCAGTGTCTATAGCTCGATAATGGTAAAGGTCATAGCAGGGAGAGGAGGATTGATGGGTGGACTGCAGTAAATACGGAGCACTGTAAAGGCTTGGCATACCTTGGAATCCTCAAAATTCTCTGACCCATTTTCTAAGGTTCTCATCACTTTTCCATTTGGTGCTAAACGAATGAGGCAAAAAAAGAACCAACAAATTAAACCATGCATGTCACAACCTGTGAAAGTGCTGAAGGAAGATGGGGGTAAGAACACAATGCACAGCACAGATTATGGATAATCTGACACGTGCAACACAAATTACATCAAATTCCATGTATGTGAAAACCTGCATATCCAATACACTGATTCTGATCCTGATTAAATGCTGGTCGATAAAGTTGGACTGAAACCAGTTATCAGATTTAGCTTTTCATTTCTGAAAACCTTCAACAAAGCTTGTTATGGTATAAAGAAATATTGGTTAATCATTAGTACAGTGTGTTATTCATACCTTCATTCATAATTGTTTATTTTTAGGCAACAGGCATGGGTGCAAATCCATAAATACTGAGATGGTATCCTGTCCCTCCATCCACAGAGTTGGTGGTTATGTCAGGAAGGGCATCCGATGTAAAATCATGCCAACTCATCATGCGGATTGACAAGACCATACCTAGACCATATCAGCCAATGGTCCATATAAAAGTATGTATATATTGATGATGTGATCAGATTAGTTGCATGTAAATGAGCGTGTCTGGCGACATCATGAGTATCAGGAGGATAAAGATCGGCTGGGAGAAGCTAGACAAGGGACAGCTCTTTTAATAGAGAACAGGAGAAAAGCTGGATTCTTTCTCTATTTGCTTACTTTTTTTCTTAGACAGAAGTGAGTATAAAATGCTTTATGGTTAAGATAATACTCTGAATCATCTTAAATCGTGTTCATTGTGCACTTTGGAAACTGATGAGTCAGAGGGTGTGGTTCAAACCTACCGTAGGATGTCTGCCCATCATCCCCAAGCTCCATCCAAGTCCTTGTCCACTCTCACAACATGGGGCCTAATTGTGAGGCGTAAAACGGACCTCTCTCAGTGTCAGTCTGGATTTAAAAGACTAAGAGTCTTTGAGACATTTCATGTGGTTGTAAAAATTATCATAATTTGTTATCATTATTGTGTCTTTCAGATAACATTCCAAGATGATAACTGGCAAGCCACCATGCTCAGAGCTGCCTTTTTGTTGTCAGTGATGGGATTTTCCTATCCATTGTTGATCTGGGGCAATATCTCTCTCACTGTGCCAAAGAGATAATCTGCAGTCAGGATGGATACAGATGTATCTGAACTGATGTTGAGGTGGAGCTATAGATTGATTTGTGTGTATGAATAATGTAGACGGTGTCCGTCATGTCTTTGACTGGGTGCATCATTTCAGGGGAAATGGATTATGACAAAGTGGGAACAAGCAGTTAGTCCTCAATTCCACTGGATAGAGGGGACGTAAGCCAAGGGGGTGGTTTCGTTGACATCAGTCGAGTCATAAAAGTTTTGAATTTATGTGCGAAGTGATTTCACACATGAAAGCATCACTCCAATGCACTGCATTTAAACGGGCTTAAATCAATTAGCTTCATGCTTCTTAGCTCACGCCTTTGCCCTTGAGAATGTGGGCTGATGAGGCCAGCCAGATAATATCTGCACTCATCCATACCGAGCAGATGTTAGAATATTATTTAGCAGGTCTATAAAAACGTTACATCAGTGTCTTGTGTCTGTGTCACAGTCTTGTTTGCATTAAGGGCTTCAGAGGTTGTCCATACAAGACACAGTGGTGAACATTACAGTAGTAATAGTAGTCAGTATGGGTGAATGTCCGTATACTCAACCCGCGGACTTGGAATGAAGTTTTGACCATGTTCTATGCCTTGATTATTAGGTTAAAGATGGTTTTGTTGAGGATTCAAGGTGGAATTTTATTTTGTGCGAGCTCATATGTGTTCTGTGGTTTGTGGAAGGGTTGAATGATATACAGACTAAGAATCGACATGTACTAGATACACATGTACCAAATAAATAAATAATTAGATTCCCTTATCAGTCCCACAAGGAGAAATTTGGAGTTCTCTGCATTTTAACCCATCCTATTGTATAGGAGCAGTGAACTGCCACCATATGACGCTCAGCGAGCAGTTAGGGGTGCAACGTCTTGCTCAAGGACACTTTGACACTCTTTCTGCAAGGGCTGATGATCTTTTCCATCTGGAAGAAAATTATTGTGGGAAAGGAAATCCACTTTATTTTGGTGATTGTATTTTTACAAGGAAATCTGTTGTTTGCATTTAACCCATTCTCCTGTAATAGGAGCAGTAGGTAGATAAATTCGGTGATAAATTGCATGATATATTTCATTGTAAGAATCAAATGGCCAAATGAAGTGGTTTTCCTTCATTGTATTCCATTAGATCCTCGACCCGGGCAGAGACAACCACAGCAGTGCGTCATTCACAGCCCTCGTCTATCCGTTGCAATGCAGCAACACCTCCCCTCTCTTACACTTGTTTCCTTTCCTTTCCCCTCGTTTACTCTCATCTCCTCCCATTACACTCATCTCATCTCATCTCACCTCATCTCATCCTTTTTAAGTCTTGTCTGAGCAGCTGTGCCACCATCCTCCCTGGCTGTTTCGGATTTAATTAGTATTCAGCAACTGTGCCGTCTGCAGACCAAAGAGGTTTTGCATTCTCATCCTCTCCATTATTGACAGCATACTGGAGATCACCGGAGGTTGCCTGAGTGGTTGGCCCCCATCCTGCTATCCGCCCAGTACTTTTTATGACTCTTTCTCTCCAGGTGCTTGGGATAGGTGGGGACACAAAACTCCTCTGGCAGTGCTCCACTCAGCTCACTCCTCTAACGTTTAGGACCCTACTCGTCATACCTTTCCCCCGAGGATTTGGTGCAATTTGTGTTGAAACAGTATAATATGAAAGAG
>OMLC01066212.1:0-21605 GCA_900302585.1 Regalecus glesne | reverse complement strand
GTGATATGAAGTGGTCAGGGAGCAATAGACACACACACACACACACACACACGCACACACACACACACACACACACACACACACACACACACACACACACACACACACACACACACACACATATACACACACACACACACACACGGCGGGGCCGAGCACGGCGGGATGCTGCGAGAGGGTCCGGAGCGGTTCTATCACCACACACACACACACACACACACACACACAGAGAATAACAACAGCTTGGCTGGAGTAGAATCCTCCACAAAAACACCAACCTTACCTCAACGACCCGGTCCTCCGCCGAGCCGGGGGCCCGATCATCGACCTGCTGCGATGCTCCGCGGCGGTGCGTCAGGAGGCAGTGTGGTAGCAGCAGTACCGGTGTCGGCTCGGTACAGGATGTGCGTCTCGGATGTATTGACCTGATGCTGGAGAAAAAAACCCAAAAAGCACAGCACGGTGCCGCTCGCCCGTCACTACATCAGGATGGGGGGTTGTGAGATGAATAAACACACAGGACTGATGCTGGAATTGGAATTCGAACCCCCGACTGGAGCATGCACCATGAGGCATGTGAGAGGAAAAACACCACGTACGGTCACAACCCCCCTTCAATGTCGTCCGCTCCGAAATAAGGAGGAACAGCGTCCACACGCCCGTCAGCGGCCCGGATTCATAAATAACATTTACGGTGCCAGAGAGGAGGAGGAGGAGGAGGAGGAGGGGCGGCGGCACCGCCGGCAGGAGCGGGATCAACACCCGCAGATTCTAAACTAATAAATCACTGCAGGTCCAGACATGTAAACCCTCCTCATTCCCCGTGTTGTTGTTGTTGCTGCGGCCACTGAGACAGCGTCCATAACGCTTCACTGCTAAATGAAGATTCCCCTGATTAGCCGTCGGACGCATGGCCGCAAAGGATCATGGGATTTGTGGTTCGAAACGTGATTTGGCACTTGCTTGTTTACACCGGCTCGGAGATTTACTTTGTCCCCCGAGTCCGCACAGCCACGCTGTCTTACTGCCCCGCTGCCGTGGCTAAACCCCCGAATTTAATTGCCCCTGCCCATAAACATGTGCCCGTAGAACTCTTAACTGGGCCAGATCTGAGGCCCGCTGCTGGAGCCAGTCAGCGTGTCTCTCAGCATCTGGGTGTGCCCACCATGACACCGTGTGGGCAGACTAAGGTTTGTTTCATGGGGGTCTTGATGAGGAGCAGGGGCGGCGGGGCTGTGGGTCAGAGACTCCGCTGAGCCGGTCGTCCCGGGGATTCATCTGCCAGGTGTAAGTTCGATGCTGCAGCTGAACTGGTGCTCCTAGAACCCGTCAACGTCAGGAACAACGTGGTGTTCATTTGAACAGGGGCAGTGCATGTCGAGGAACAGTCAGTCGCACATAGATGTGCCAGATTTAGCCACCGAGCTGGTTTTCATCTGTTGCCCCTCGGCCACGTAAGAACAGCACCTACAGCTCACCTAGTACATGTCACCGGAGACTGGACCGTCCAGCCCAGTTGATCTGGAGGTAAAGGAGTCCGATTATAACCATTTATTTATATCATGTGTAACTGGCTCAGGGGACATCCAACACAGATTGTGCTCGTCTCATACAGACATTCAAACTGTAGGCTAATCAGTGTTGACCAGACCAATGTCCCCCTCCCCACTGTGGGGAACATCACATGGAGAGCCTGGAGAGGAGAAACGCTTTGGGAGGGACGTGAAGGAGCGAGGCAGGACTGATACACCATCATCTTTATTAAGTTTTGCTCTTCCACATGTTTCAGTTTCAATGTTCAGCTTGCATAACAGGACGATTCAGACACAGAGGCAGGCACACAAAAGAGGACGTGAAGACAACGTTCAACAGGTAAAAGAGAAACCACGTCCAGAGGGGAGGCCGGCTGGAGTCTGATGCGGGGACCACAGACGCCAGGACTGAAGATCACATCCGAAGGTGACCAAAATCAACTAAATGAAAGGAAACACTAAAGCAAAACCACTCAAATACTTTAAAACAGACACCACAATCCGTTGTTCCACTAGTGCAGCTCATAAATAAATAAATAAATAAATAAATAGATAAATCCAAAAGCAACCAGTGAGGCCAGGAGCTCAAACAAGCCTCTGCAGGCACCCTGTGACAGAAGTGGGACAAGGCTCGTGTCAGGACGCCGTTCACACCACATTTCTCTCCGTGAGGCGCTGAGCCTCTCCAGTCGAGTGGTGTC
Organism: Regalecus glesne; assembly: GCA_900302585.1. Classification (NCBI taxonomy): domain Eukaryota; kingdom Metazoa; phylum Chordata; class Actinopteri; order Lampriformes; family Regalecidae; genus Regalecus; species Regalecus glesne. The sequence continues at coordinate 19,372 of OMLC01066212.1, read as the reverse complement.
AGGGGAGTCAAAGAAAGTGCTGCTAGTGCATTTGTACATAGACACACACACACGTGTGGGGGTGTTACCTTCAGGGCATTACTGCCGGCCCCTCGCCACAGCGTCCATGTTGGGGTCAGCAGGTTACCCCGGGTGGTCCAGAACCCAAATGGAAGTCATCAGCCCTCGTGGCAGGGATGGGGACCTGGGCCCCCTCCATTACTCATCACAACAGTCTTAAAACACACACACACACACACCAGCCTCACTGCCAAAAGACCACGCCAGGGTTTCACATTCACACATCTGAGGTTCACGCGACAACATTTGGATCCAAGGATGTGATGGAACCAGCAGAGGAGCCAGGATTCATCCTCTCCCCCCTCGTTTCCAGAGGAAGGAGGTGGGGAGACATGCTGGTCCTGCTGGACATTGGTTCTCCAGCGGCTTTGAAGAAGCTCGATGCCACATCTTGAATAGAGGAAGTTGGAAATCTCGAATCACAATCAGTATAAATTCCATGAGAGCTGGTCGGTAGCCACAGGAACCTGCTGGTCATCAGGGGCATGGCCTACAAGCAGGAAAACAGCACACGTCAGGGACTCTCAATGTTCACACACACACACACATCCCCATGTACACGGTGCTCCTACAGTGATGGTCTTAAACAGAGGAGTCTCCATCTCTGAAATTAAATATACAGCCAACCTTGAGTGTGGTCCGCCTCAAACAGGAAGCGTAGCCAGCCCATCAAGTTCTCATCAGCAGTCAGCTTGTTCCTGAAGGAGCAACCCAGGCCTGGCGGGGAACGAGGAGGGTGAGCGCTGGACTCTGGCACCTGTGAGAAACTCATGTTTTAGATGATCAGGTACAACCAGTTGATCACCGTGTCAGCAGCAGTGCCACCAGAGCAGAGCTTGCCCAGGGGCCTAAAGTGGCCTCAGCATCCCGAGGACACCACAGCACCAGTGGAGGTCATCAAGGTCAACTGAAGAGAGCTGGGAAGGTCATGCCTGTGTATCCACTCAGCCCATCTCCCCTGCAAAGCTCAAAGGTCATCCATTAAACAGAGGACTGGCGGTTTGATGCACTACCCCTACAGGGAGCATGTCAAAGTGTCCTTGAGCAAGACACTGAACCCCCTGACTGCTCTGCCCTGAGATGGAGTGGTGACCTGTCCAGAGGGTTTCCCCACCTTTCACCCAATGGGCACTGGTGTAGGCCCGTGCATGACCCCATCTCTCTGGTAAGTGGATGGATGAGGGTGTCGTGTCCAACCACTCATGTCAGAGGTAAAAAATAAAGTTCAGTGCTCCAAAGGTCAGCAAGGTAAAACTGATGAGAATGGATTGGGGTGGAGAGGACGGGTGGGGTTGGTGTGCTGCTGAATTTGTGCTACAGGCCCCCCTCCCTCCACAGGCAGGAGGTCTGTGTGTCGTCTTACCAGGCAGGCGTGTTGTGGCTTCATGGATTCAGAGAGGTCCAAGGTTCCTGCGGTGAGTGGGGGGGAGATGGAGAGGGCCTTATAGTCTGGTGGAGTGCCCCCGCTCTGCACCTCGGCCTCTCCTCCATCATCACACAGCTCAGAGGTCATCTTCGCCAGCTGGCTCTGCCTACAAGGACAAGAACGCATCATTTCCTCCGTTAACATTTCAGTTTAAGCGACAACTCTTAAGATTTATGTGCAAAAACAAAAGTCCTCGTTTGATACTTTCCACTGCTGCGGTGTTTAAGAGTTCTGGTCCTCTCATAGTCATGCAACCAGAGAGATCTGTTTTTACACAGCACCATCAGCCCACATGTTGTGGGGTGGACGCAGACTTAGATGGAGCTTGAGGGACTAAGCCAAGATGCCCTTCCTGAGGCCCTATGGTGTATTCGTACCCACGGCCTCTAGCTCGTCAGTTCCCAAAGCACCCACTCTTCCACTGAGCTACTGCAGCCCCTCAGCTGTCACCATCAACTAAAGGTGGAACATGCCAAAAGGCCTCCCTTAAAGAGAGAAACCTCAGCTTCAACCAGGTTGGTGTCTGGTGGTGGGGGTGGGTGCTGAGAGCAGCTCAGCTCACTGTGGTGGGTTCCAACATCTAGAGCCCTCAAACTACACTCTGGTTACCGTCGAGTCAACGGGAGTGAAGACATAACTCATGAGAACCCTGAGGATCGTAGCTTTAGCTTCTTTTTGCCACCTACAGATGGTCAACTGGATCCTGCATCTCCACAACCTCCGATGGGGGGTCCCAGGTGTGCAGCGCTCGTCTCCACAGCCGGACCTGCATGTCCCAGGACCGCCGGCTGTACTTCCTGTACTTGTTGGGCGTGGAGGGGTGGAGCTTGGGATCTCTGAGATGTCTGAGGAGGAGACGAGTCCAGTTTAAACCTCTAACTGTTCACCAAACACGCAGACCTTACACACACAGCACTCACTGGCCTAGTGTGCACAGAACCCTGTAGGTCCAATGTGAGCTGAAAATACATCAGCACCACTTGGACCAGCAGGAATCCCAGTGCAGGACTGTAGTTTGGGCCAGCGCACGTCATGTGCTGTGGTCCAACCTTCAGCTGGCACATAGTGAACAGGCAAACACAGACACCTCTGGCCTGAGGTCTCTGAGGCCGTGTCTTACTTGGGGATTTGCAGGATGTAGTTCTGGTATCCACTTGTGTTCTTCCCATACTGGATCTGTTTCTGCCGCCTCTTCAGAACCGCTGTGTTGGTCTCCGTGTGGGCTGGGTCCAGGAGGCGGGGGCACCAGCGACCTCCCTGAGGCCTGGGAGGTGAATGGAAGGTAACCCGGTGGGTCAGAGACAGACAAGGCACAGACTACCTCCAGAAAGACAAACCAGTGAGCTGCTAACCTTTTGACGTGGTCGGCATCGTCCGTCCCAACGGCAACACTGGTGGTGGACACTTTGAGGATGCAGCGTTCGAGGATGGACGACCTGATGAGAGATTGCACACGTCATGGCCAAACAGACCCTGCCTGGAGTCAGCACCCATTGTATTGAACTGTTAAAGCTCATCTAAAGCCTCGAAAACCAGAGGCTGTCCAACGCCGGCAGTAAACCACAGATTCATGTGAGGATGGACCCATCGCCTTCACATCCAGCATGCACCAGACACACATCCCTTTTTTAAATGTTATCCACCCCCCGCCCAAATTCTCCATGGCTCGGTCACATTGATATCCCTCTAGAACGTCAACAGGAAACCTTAGCATGTGTCTCCAAGTCACATGACCAGTAGCCCTCACTAGTCCACACATCACGGTCTGGTGGGGAAAGCACAGTGCTTGGCCGTCAGAGGAGAACAAGACAAACGTTCCCATGCTGGAGCTCCTACCTGCGAGGCTTGTTCGAGGGATACCCCCTCTCTCCACACAGACTGCCCCTAGTGGGAGTAGATGGGCCCCAGGAGCCATTGCTGGAACAAAACAGGGTACACAAGTTAGCTCGAAGATTTAAAAAAGCAAAAATCCTAAACATGCCCTTTACAGCTCCATCAATAAATACATTTGAGATCTTTTACTTTGGCCTTTTCCACTTATTTGATAGGATAGTCGAGAGGGAGACAGGAATTCAGAGGATGACATTCAGTGGCCCAGGTCAGATTTGAACCCGGGCCACTGAAGTGAGGTACTCGCAAGTACGAGGTACTTTCACTACCAGGTCAGTCACTGGGGCACCCAATAAAACACCTTTTAGCAACCCCACAGGAATCAATCCCTAACCCATACTCGGCCCACCATGCCACACAGGAAGTGGAACCCATAGCCCTGCGGACACACCCAGAACCAGTGTGCCTCAGAAGGAAATCCTGAGGTCTTGGTAGTGAAAGTATCCATCAGAGGGTTCGACTCCCTGTCACGCATCTCAAAGCGGCTGTGAGCAAAGTACATGACCTCCGTCTCCAGGGGGGAAGGAACCTGCTAGATGGGCCTGTATCCCAAACGTAGATGGGAAAAGTATCAGTCACCTGACAAAGCTGTCATAGACGGAGCTGCAGCCAGGAAGGAGCCACGGTTCTGGGCTGCTGCAGTTTGGAGAGTCCCAGGAGGAGGACACGGCCTGCAGGTCATCGGGAAGGTTGCCCCACACTGCAGAGGACAACTCTCTGGCACACAAATAGGACATGGGGCTAAAGCAGAAGCTGTGGACCAGAAGACAGTACATATATTTGAGAAATATCATCAATATCCTCCTTTAATATGGACAGTACATATTAAGCCTTGTCTGTACACATGATGGACCTTTGTTCAGTAACCCATCCTACTGTATGGGAGTAGTGGCAGCACCCAGGGAGCAGTTAGGGCTTCAGTGTCTTGCTCAAGAACACTTCAACACACTTCCAGCTGGGAATCAAACCACCAATCCTCAGATTACTAGATAACCCCCTCCCCCTACCTCCTGAACTAAGCTGCCCCCAACACACATGAGTTTGGTTGGAGTAGAGGGCCAGACATGCGTCTTGAGGGTTCAGCTGCAGACACGGTCAAGGACGGAGTCAAAAAAAAGGTGCATTAGATCAACTTGACCAGAAGTGTCCATCAGAGGGTTCAATTCCCTGTCTTGTGTCTCAAAGCATGACCTCCAATTCATGCCCTCACTCAATGAGTGAGAGGAGGAATTGAAACGACCCAGCTGGGAACAGCATCACTGGGTGATGAGGGAGGTTTCAAGCGAATGACCAGTAAGCTGCTGCACCCTGTAGATCTGTTGTCCACAGGTCAGACTGGGAGTGGGGGAGGGGTCACTTCCACCCCACGAACAGACATTCCGATAGACACGAAACTCATTCCAGTAACTGATGGAAAACGGACAGGGGCAGCATAGCTCAGGAGGCAGGGTGGTCGTCTGGTGACTCCATCCCAAGCAGAAAGCATGTTGAAGTGTCCTTGAGCAAGACACTGAATCCCAAACTTCTTCCTGGCCGCTGCTCACTGCTCCTACACACAGTGGAGATGGCTAAAAGCAGAACGACTAAACAGGAGAACCAAACAAAAGATTCTTCTTCAAAAAGAAATGTCGAAACGTCTCAAATCCCATTCCAAGGCCCGCAGGAAGGTTCCGGTCTGTGGGAGTGCGACAGGGCAGGCAGGTCCCGGCCCGAGGCCCGGCAACACAATCAGAACTGACGTGGCTTGTTCCCAAACTTCACTTTTTAAAGTCCTGCTGAAACTCCGATCACCTGCCAGCGGTGGCAGAACGCCGCTACGCAGCTCACCACAGAAGGCTCAGACATCAGTCAGTCCAGTGCGACCTGCCACAGGAGACCTCGACTCGACGGCCACAAGCCGCCAGAAGACGAGCCGGTAGAGAAACACACGCAGCTGAACACAGGTCACTTCTCAAACGAGCCTGTTTGACCTCTGACACGATGCAGGGGTCGTGGAAGAAGGCGCCGTAGGGAAATAAGAACTAGCTGTGAGAGGTTAAAACGCACATGTTGAATGTGTGCTGACCTGGTCTTCTCCAGCGGGCTGTGAGCTGCGGTGTCCATGCTGCTCCGCCTCCTGAACGGTCACCCCTCTGGGCGCAGGCACCTTTAAATTGGCCGCAGGTGAGGCGGGGCGGGGCCGCCGGGGGTTGCCAGGTCACGTCCCAGGAAAGAAAATGTAGAAATAATAAAAAAAGGCGAATCGGTTAAACTGGATCAGAAGTTTATTCAGAAATCTTTCGGCACTCAAACAGGGGACGAAAACATAGAAATGCATCACACGTGTATGTGTTAACATATCACATTTAGACACAAGTCAAGTACAACATCGTTGTAATGGATGTGTCTGAGTCCTTCAAATTCAGGCTGAGCTTGACTGTGGACGTCAATAAATACCATGCAGGAAGTTTCCCCAGTTCACATGATATTCTGAAAGCCGTCACACGAAGGATGAGTTGTCATGGTGTATTTACAACGAAACGCGTCCTCTGCATCTAACTCATCCTATTGTATAGGAGCAGTAAGCGCTGCTATGCACAGGGACCAACTCCAGTTATTTCCCTTATTGCCTTGCTCAGGGGTACAGGTAGAAGTATAACCATAAAATGGATGTCTTTTTTATAGTGGGTAGAAACCGGATCATCCAGAGGACACCTGAAGGCATACAAACTCTGAACAGAAAGGACCTGCGATGGGATTCAAACTTGGGACCTTTTTGCTGTGAGGCAACAGTGCTGACCACTGCAGAGCACGGTGGTGACATGAAAATAAGACGTGGAGTTGACGCCAATAGCAATCCGCTATCTCATTCCGTCAGTGGGAAGTTGCGGATCACATTCTGCGTAGGTTGGCGGACATTTCAACATTTTACGACAGCCACCGATATCTTACGATAGCCGTATTCCTTTTCGTGGTAAACAAGATGGCGTCCGGGAGCGGGGTAAGTGTCTGAAAATGTTTGTATTTATTTTTGCTGTAATCGATACATCTGAGTGGAACCTGTGACGTCTCACCTTCTGTTCCGACGACCAAAAACAGTTCATTTAACACTTACAATGCCCGCCGGTCACGATCACTAACAACGCCCGGGCTTGCAGGTTAAAAGAGGACATTAGCTGTATGGTTAACAGTTGGGTAGCTAACAAAGAGGAGCTTTCACATTCATAAAGGAGTGATGGGTTTCCTCACGCATTGAGCCAACGTATTAGTTGAAATATGGACGATCGCTTAGTAATTGGAAGATTGGTGGTTCCATCCCCAGTTCTGTCGGATAGCGTGTGTATGTGCCATTGAGCAAGACACTGAAAATCCCTGACTGCGTGGAACAACAAATGAAACTGGCGTATTTACATTCTAAATATTAATTAACATTGACTGTCCCTCTAAAATATTGTCATTATTACGATTATTCGTGCTAATTGACAGCCTGTAGTAGGAACTGTAGAATAAGAGATCGCGGATACAAGCGGCCTAAATGAGTTTTGTCATGACGGTGGCTGATGTCTCCCTGGCTGGTGAGACAATGTGAGAATGCCAGTCATGGGTTAGGGACTCAGAGTAGAGCCTCTGCTCCTTTAAGTAGAAATGAGTCGGTTGGGTTGGTCCAGCATCTAGTCAGGATGCCACCTGGTCTCCTCCCTAGTGAGGTGTCTCAGGCACGTCCAGCTGGGAGGAGGCCAGGGGGTAGACTGAGGACCAGGTGGAGGGATTATATCTCCACACTGGCCTGGGACCACCTCAGGACCCCCAGTCAGAGCTGGTGGATGTCCCCAGGAAAAGGGAAGTTTGGGATCCCCTGATGGAGTCCCTACCTCGGATAAGGGGTGGATGATGGATGGAATGGAGAATAAACAGTTCTGTTTCAATTTTGTTAATCCGCATACCTGTTTTCTGGCCTAAATTATTGTGGTGTTTTCCTTGTTGTTGTTTTTTGCACACCCATACTAGTTGAGACAGTCCACCACATTGTTTACTGTTTTGCCAGTGTTCCCATTGTTCTGTCTCACTAAGTTGACATGTGAATCTGTCTCCCATCATCTGCAGTCCAGTAAAAATGACTTTCGTCGGAAGTGGGATAAAGATGAATATGAACAGCTGGCTCAGAAAAGACTCACTGAGGAAAGAGAGAAGAAAGATGGTAAAGAATATTGACATCATTCTCCCCATTTCCAGAAAAGAAGCACAGAAGTTTAATATATTCCACATTCCTAAATTTGCCGACCAAACATCATACAGTTCAGCTTGACTTTTACAAACACTACATGTGGAAGTGTTGCATATCTTCTTTGTTAAAAAATGAAGTTATACAGTTGGATATTCCTCACAAGATATGTTCTTCAAACTCGAGGCCAACTGCTTTAAATTTTCTACACAATTTAGTTTTTATTTTAGTCAGTTTAGTGATTTAAATTATGTTAGCATTCACATCTATTTTTTTTTCTTTGTTTAAAGATGATCTACCAAAGCTTCACAGGTTCACGTCGTCTTTACCACAGTTCTCATTTTTGTGTTTTCAAGAGGTGGAGAACAGCTTTAATATGTCTGTCTAACTTTAAATGATTTTTTTTCTGTATTTTCAAAGATTAACACTGTTTTCCAAACACTATATAAGCATTTATATTTCTGGGTTCACCAGGCAAGCCGGTGCCACCAGTCAAGCGGGAGCTCCTGCGTCACAGAGACTACAAAGTGGACCTGGAGTCCAAACTGGGGAAGACCATCGTCATCACGAAGACGACGCCCCAGGCAGAGATGGGAGGGTACTGCACTCCTCCATTCACCTCTTTACACATGGCGTTGGCTTGGCACCACTGAGAAAATGCAGTTGACTGGCAATGATTGCTGTTTATAGATGATCAGTCAGAGTTGATCGGGACTGAAGTGAAAAGTTGATCATATTGTCTCAGAGACTGAGGATTTTCAGTTCTGTGTGTCTGACCTGCATCTTTCACTTTCTCTGTCTGCCAGCTACTACTGTAACGTCTGTGACTGCGTCGTGAAAGACTCCATCAACTTCCTGGACCACATCAATGGAAAAAAACGTGAGTACAGCAGGACAGAGGAGCCAGTTGGTCTTCAGAAAAGGACTGACTCTGTGCTCACTGGTTTTTGATGTCAGAGCTGACTTCTCCACCCATCCTCGCTCATCATAAGCTCCTTTCTAATTCTTATGGATATCAGCATCTACAAATTTTGTTTTAAAAGCAGAGATTCATCTAACAGACACTTCAGAGATGTGCTTTTCTGCATTGTTGTGAATATTAAATGTGACAACCCCTGCATGAGCTGGGCATGTAGCTAATGTGTGTTGGTTGCCTCCCTGCAGACCAGAGGAACCTGGGCATGTCAATGCGTGTGGAGCGCTCCTCGCTGGACCAGGTGAAGAAACGCTTTGAGGTGAACAAGAAGAAGATGGAGGAGAAACAGAAGGAATATGACTTTGAGGAGCGCATGAAGGAGCTCCGGGAGGAGGTGAGAGCTCTTCCTTGTGATGTTATAGCTGTAAGAAGGCTGTGTTTAGAGCTCCCTGAGCTACAACGATGTGGTCACTACTTCTTATTTCAATCCAGATCTCATTAAAACATTGTTCAAGAATCAAGATGTTTATCACTTCTGTTTTACAAGTACACTTGAGTCAGATTCTTTGGCTGGGAGGCTTCGTTACAGAGAGATATGAGATAAAGATAAAATAAAGCTGTATAAGACAGAGGAGAGTGCTCAACAGATACGTAGAGAAATAATCCAGTAGTTCAAATGGTTTCTTTTAGTACAAGTCTGTTTTATGCTTCATGCAATCATCAGATGCCAAGTGAGTCCAACGTCGAAGAACATTTGGATATATATATATATATATGCATCTGCTACTTCCATGTTTTGAGTCATTTTATGTACTTTACATGCTCAACGTTGATCGGGCCAAGTACCCAATGAGTATTTCACTGAGCGTTGTGCCTACCTGAGCATAAGGCCAGTTAACAAGAGCAGAAACTTGTGTGTCCACAGGAGGAGAAAGCCAAGGCATATAAGAAGGAGAAACAGCGAGAAAGGAAGAGGAGGGCTGAGGAGGATGTGGACTTTGAAGAGGATGATGAGATGGCAGCCGTCATGGGCTTTTCAGGGTTTGGCTCCTCTAAGAAGAGCCACTGATTCAGATTTCCACAGACTGGCTCTGCCCTTCAGAGGTCCATCATTAAGAGGACTCTTATGTTCAGATGTACCCGTACCACTCACAGGGTAACGGGCTTTGTTTTCTGTTGGTCCACTGGCCATAGTGACTTATCTCAACAGCCTCTCTTCTTTTTCACCCATCAAAATGTACACATGAGGGCTGTTTTCCTGCTCAACAGGCTGGCAGACTGACTGTCTAGCAGGATTTGGTGGCAACCTTCTCCCTCAACCTCTTCTTTTAAACTAAACCCGCAGTCATGCTAAGAATTCAATCCTTTATTTTATTTTCTTCTTGAGCAAATTGAGGCCATTGGTTTTGGAATAAAATTGAGAGAAATTTCGATTTCCTAAATATGGACTTAGTTTATCCTGTGCACATGGGAGAAGATAAAACTGCTGTGGTTTCTTAGATTTTACACATGCCGTTTGGTACATGATTGTAATATCTGAAATATTATTTAGCATCCCCCAGCTTTTGGCCAATAGCTACCCATTGTCCAATAACCATATAGATGATGCATCCCTGCTTGTTTCATGGAACACTTTAAGGTTTTACTCCTGTGCTTTCTATCCAGCCTTCAGGGTTCACTTTTCAGACATATGACCCATTCTGTTGATTCAGGTCAGCCACCAGTCCTGATCCTCTGTTGGTCTGGAACCAGTTAGGCTTCCTCACCAGACAAGCATCTGTCCAAGGGACCTGGTGGTTTTTAATTTCCTTTTCTAAAACGGCAGGTTCATATTGGCTTGGCCCAATATGAACGTCCACCAGCTCTTTAGCTGGGGAGATTTGCTGCTTGGCATTTTTGTCAGCTTAAGATCTGACATGCTGAGACGCTGGATGTATAGGCCCCAGTTGAGTTGTCAGGCTGGAGAGAAGAATCCTTCCTTCAACCAAAACACAGTTTAACTCCCGGAAATCTGCTGAGCAGTCCGACTCTTCTACCACAAGGCCTCTAAGCCCTAGTTTTTCCTGATCCTGGGGCTGATTGTTCTAGTCTTGTTAAGTAAGGGCTAACCGGTTTAAGCTAGCCTGCCTCAATATGTACCAGTGAAATGTCGAACGGCGCCCAGTGGCATGCCAATGACGCTAAAGGAGGAGTTGACCCTAAGAAGAGATGTCCTTTCACCTTTCCCCCTTCCTCAGTCCACCACCCACTGCTGGCTGAAAAGCAGACTATGTGAGGATGCTCACGGGTTTGGCTGCGGAAGGATCGGTTTCTAGAAGTATCAAATGGAATGTTAGTCCATTCATTTGTGAGACTTAGAGGCCCAACGCTGATGTTTTCTACAAGTCTCACTTAAATCTGGGTCGTCTCAGTGAAACGCTTCATGCCGTTGGTGCAGCGCACCAGGATTTAGTTCATTTACATGTCATTTGAATAGATTTATGTTTAGGGGCGGCATAGCTCAAGAGGTAGGGCGGTTGTCTAGTAGTCACAAGATGAGTAGTTTGATCCCCGGTTCCTTCAGAAAGTGTTTTGAGATGTCCTTGAGCAAGACAATGATCCCATAACTGGTTGGGACTAAAGATGAAAATTAGCCTGGTGGCTGAATCTAGTGTATTTGTTTCTTCATGCATGCTCAGTAATCCAGGTAAGTGAAATCACAAAGATGGTGAATCAGTTCAACTGGATCAGAAGTTTTTCAGAAAAGTTTTGTCACTCAAAGTTGGTGCAGTTGATCACCCAAGTCTCATATGAACCCAGCCTATTGTGGTGTGGTATCACTGTACTGTTTAGGGGGGGAGGTGCAGTCTGCTCAGACTGAAGATGTCTCCTGTTTGAGTGAGGAAACATTTCTGAATAAACTTCTGATCCAGTTGAACCGATTCCTCTTTTTATGATGGCGTATTTGTTGTGAAAGTGTTAAATGGCCACCTGACCAAAGCTGGTGAGATGTGTTGTCTGCGTTTAACTCGTCCTATTGTACAGGAGCAGTGAGCACAACTGCAGCACGGCACCCGGGGAGCAGTTAGGGGTTCAGTGTCTTGCTCAAGTCCACCTTTACAAGCTCTCTGCAGGGGCAAGGGATCGAACCACTAATCTGTGATTACTAGATGACTGCCCTCCCCCCTGAGCTATGCCAGCCCTATAAGACATTAATATTTACATCTGGCTCTAAATGTTCATTAATGTGCGCCGTCTCTTTAGAGATTATTATTATATTGAGCAGATGCACTGCATCAGAAGGATTCCTCTTATCTCTGAGTCTTAGTTTCCTCATCTGTTCCTGTCCTGGTCATTTTTCTATATGGGCTGCCTGTGGGAGGCACACTGTGATCATGTTTTGCCATGATGTGATGTGCAAATCTGTCACACCAAATCTAAACTAGGTCTCTCTGGGAAGCACGAGTTAAACCAGTATAAGCCAGACTTGTCCACTGGCTGTGGGAGTTTAGGTTAAGTTAGGCTGAAGTACCGTTTTACTGTCAGTTCACCCTGGACTCGTTTGGCCTTTTGATCTGTGCTGATGAGTGTTCAGGGTGGCTATGCTCACCACCACCACCACCACCACCGCCGCTCTGTGTTAGGTAGGAACTTAGAAATGAAGTCCGGGACTTCAGTGTTTCCAGGGACATGTGACTGAAGGCTGAGCGTCAGGACAGAACCTGGCCTTGTGTTGGTTCTGAGTGACGGTCCAATCAGGACCTGTGTTTTGCCTTCAGGTGAGGATTTGCTGTACACACCACAGACTGGGACTGATCATCACATGAAATGTTCATTAAATAAAATGTAGACTTCTGAACAGTCGTGCTATTGATTTCGGATCCTATCCAGAGGTTCTTTTGCATAAGGAAGGTGTACAGGGTGGGATAGCTCAGGGGGTAAAGCAGTTGTCCAGTAATCAGTGGGATTGGTGGTTTGTAAAGCACTTTGAGTGGTCGTTGGACTAGAAAAGCGCTATACAAGAACAAGTCCATTTACCATCCCAGCCCCTGCAGGTAGGGTGTTGAGGTGTCCTTGAGCAAGACACTGAACCCCTCACTGCTCCCCAGGTGCTGTTGCTGCTCTCTGCCCTTGTACGATAGGACGGGTTGAATCCAGAGGACACATTTCACCCTATGTACAATGACAAATGAATGAAGCTTCTTCATAGATGGATAAATAGATTTTTTTGAATTAGATTTTGAGCAAGGCCGGTGGCGTGCGTTCTCTGCATTTAACCCATCTTACCGTATAGGAGCGGTGAGTGCAGCCACAGGACCCAGGGAGCAGCTAAGAGTTCAGTGTCTTACTCGAGGACACTTCGGCACGCTTTGTAATGGGGATCAGAATGAATACGATGAACATTAAGGACATCCCGTATGACTTTTCTGCTTAGATGATAACCAAAGGAGCGAATAGCCAATCCTTCCTTCTTAGTACCGGGGTCGAGCTGGAATAACTAGAGAACAAGCAGAACAGCAACACTGTGATGTGTAATGAGACTCATGCATTGACAGTGAATCAGTGGGGAGGATTTATTTGTCCTGTAGTGTCTTTAATAATGTAAAGGGTCCCATACGGACGCAGATGTTCCAGACGACCCCTCAGGTTGTGCTTCATTCTCTCTAGCTTTAAGAACACCAGCAGCTATAGAGTCCATGAGTAGCATCTCATTCACATTTCTATGAAGACATTAACCTTAAGATTTGAGCTGAAGTTACAACCGGAGCGTGAGGGTCTGCTCAAACAGAGGGGTCCCGGATGCCGAGGTGCTCCTGGAGGTCCCTGATCTCCTGAAGGAGGGATTCATTCTGGAGGTTCAGCTGGACAGAGAAACACATGGTCACTCCTTCATCATGCAGCCAACATGCAGGCTGTAAACACGGCTTCATAATCACCATGACCGAGAGGAACACCAGCGTACCTTGACGACGTATTTATACGACTGTTCCCCGTCTGCTCTCCTGCCACACTGGAAGAGAAAACAGTGTGACACAGGGTCTGTGTTCAGAGGAGTCACAGTTTGACTACCCAGGAATCACCACGGCATCGGGCAGGGATGAGCAGCAGTGATATTCTCTCTGTGAACACTGGTGACCTGCCCTTGAGCAAGAAGAGACCCCCCCCACTCACACACAACCTGCTCGGTGGTTGTGATGGGCAATTCCCCGGTACTGGTTCTAAACATACTTTCTCCAGATAATGACGGAAGAGACATTTAAGTGAAGGACTCACCTTGAGGTAGAGCAGGGCCAGGTAACCCCACACCTCTGGGTTCATGTTGTTCAAGGAGCTGGCCTCCACCAACGCCTCCTCAGCATCGCCCAGCCTCTCCAGCTACACACACACACACACACACACACACACACACACACACACAGAGAGAGAGACTGTCTCCCCACATCACAACAACACTGCCTGTGCTGGTCAAATGGATCCAAGCTAAACTGTCCCCAGATACTATCGGAGATCCTGGCCTGCCTGGTTCAGCCACTAGAGGAGGAGAGTGAGGTGTGTTTTACCCGGTAGCAGGCGATGCCGAGTCCCAGCCAGGTGAGACAGGAAGGTGAAGTCCCACAAGCCTGCAGGTAGACAACTCTGGCACTCTCAAACTGCAAGTTAACCGATGGAAACACACTGACTGTAGCCAGGCAACATGACAGTAACATGCTCCAATACAACAGGATGAACACAGAGGACACATTTCACTGTGTGTGTGTAGTGACACGTGAATAAGGCTTCTGACACACTGGCAGCCCTTCACTGCCGTGGTTTGGAAGACAGCTGCTGATGTCTCGTTGGCCGATTCCTTCCCCAGTGTTGTCCAGAAACAGGACACTGGTACAAGCCTCTGCTGGCTGGCACGAGGGGGAGGGGGGAGGGGGGCAGATAAAGACAGAATCTTCATTTAAAGTATGAACTATCTTTTACATTTCCAGGAAGCCCAAATCCAGTCCCACAGGAAGGACTTAGGTGGGCTTAACGCGGGGGAAAATAACCCCACCGCCCCTGTAACTGAAAGGAGCAACGTGTAACACGATCTGTCTTCATGTGTGCCCAGTGTAACAATACGATGAGACAGGCTGGCTTTTTTAGAATGTGTGGCGTCTGTTACGGGGGACGTAGCCGGTTTACTCCGGAGAGTGTTTTCTCACTCAGGCCCATTTTGGCCCTTTATCACATCCATCTGAGAGGGATGTACATCTGCACAATGACAGGTCGGTACAACCACCGACAATACTCTCCGTCCTCAAACTCTCGGATCAGGTGAAGAAGATCTCCCAGAAAGCTCCTGTTCTCCCTGGATCTGAAGACCCGCGTGGGGCTTCACGGTGTCCTGGCTGATGAAGATACTCTCAGTGTCTAAAAAGTCTTCATCCCATCATGTCTTTCACTCCAACGCCCTGCTGGAAAGAACTCAGCGGAGCCATTTGACTGGACTTGATGTGTGTGTGAGATGTTGAAGAACAGCTGGCGTCTTTCGGTGACCACTCAGACTAAGTTTCAGTACAACACACTGTCCGTAGACCTGGAACTCTGGCTCACACGTGAACTCTGGTTCCAAACGCAAAACATCTTCCGTGTGCTGCAGTGGGAAAAACGGAGTCCCTCCACACACATGGGGCATTTTAAAAACAACATCCTTACAGCGGGTGAATATAAGAAAGGGACCGGTTGGTCGGCCACAGCTTACTATTTATTCCTCATGTAGAACAGAACCAAACAGCCGTTTGCAGTGGAGATGTGGCACCTTTACCTCGTGGTCCCGGAGGAAGATGGATCCCAGGTTCAGGTAAACAGAGTGTGTTTCTGATGGCTCCTCCTGCAGGACCAGGGCCCTCTCATAGCACATCTGAGCCTCCCTGAACTCCCCTGACAGGTAGTGGCAGTGACCGTATAGAGCCCACACATCCGCCTCCTATGGTATGTACACAGTCACAAATGTTGGGGAATGGTAAAGACTCATCTCATTTGGGAAATCATTTACTTTGATAAGACTCTGGAGATGCAGTCCAGCGAATCACATCTAACGGCCTTTAAATATTATTTGGATCATGTGGGTTTCAGGACATGTGAGGAGGTCACCCAGGCCACTTGTATTACGTAGCCATAAGATAAAACAGGATCTGATTCTACCTGGATCTGCCTACCTGGGAGCTGTGGTGTAGCGCCTCTCTGAGGCTGGTGGCCGCACTGCAGTAATCCTCTCTCAGCAGCTGTACCCTGGCCAGAGCGAGGTGGTAGGAGATGCTGGGGCCTCCATCTGAGCACAGCAGCTCCTGGGAGAGAGCTCTCTCTGCCATCTGCAGGAACCACAACCTGTCAGCACCTTTGTTGATTCCCTTTCAATCTTCTGAAAATCAACACTTGTTACATGCAGTGTAAGGAGCTTGGGGCATTAAAGCTGGATGCCCCTCCTGATGCCCCGCCCTGGGTTCGAACCCATAACATCTGGCTCGTCAGTTCCTGAAGCACACATTCTGCTGCTGAACTACCAGAGACCCAGAGCTCCATCCTCACTCCAGTGCCTGATTTTGAATCCATATATATCTCTCCTAAATGTTCCTGAAACTCCTGCAGCAGCTCATCTTTCCACAGGGCTCATGAAAGTTCACATCTTCCCACTGGGCAGGACATCTCCAAGACATGCATTGAAATGCAGCATCCACAGCTTCTCCTGCCCTAGAGCGTCTTGAATCCAAGTTACTATGAAGATCACTCATTACACAGAAGCATCCTGAAGACAAAGACTAAAAAGGGAGATTTGACATGTGTGGGAATGTCCAACAACCACTAACCAAATGTTATTTCATATTTCCATATTGCTTCAGTCGTATTTAACCAGTGAGAGAATCAGATTAGCTATCAAGTGGTTCTACATTATGTTGCTTTGTGTATGTTACCTGCAGAGCCGTGCTGCGCAGCAGGAACTGAACTGTCTCCATGTAGATGGTGGTGCTGAGTCTGGACGGAGGTACCTCTTGGCCCTGGTCGCTCATGCTCCTCTTTCCTCCTGGCTCCTCTGGGGGAGGGATTCAGAGCTTTGTGAGGTCAGATAATGATGACCGACTAATGGCTCCTGATGGGGAGTCCTGCTCACTGCTGCCATATTACACGCTGGCATGCTGAGCACAGTTTAAGACTCCGTGAAATAAAAACTGAATGTTGGACTGGAAACACATTTCAGAACATAGTGCAGACACTGCACTGCAGGGATGCTTTCTCCTCCTGAACCTAACCTGGCTTCATATCTCGAGGTTGGCTGCCTGGCATGGACACATCTCTCTGACAAGTGGGGCTGGGCCTCGCCCTCAGCTGCCTGCCAGCCTCCAGAAAGCACCTCTCTGCCTGGATTGAGCTGCTCTGTCCCTCATGGAAAAGACCTGGATGGTAAACCAGAAAACACAAGGTAGCACCGGGGCCCTGGCAGAAGACATCACGCACCTGTCCTGCATTACCACTCAATAGTTCTACTGCTGCAGAACCTGCAGAGACATGTGACCATGACAATGTGCTGACGGGGACATGGATGGCAGAACACCAGCCTCTGGTTAATCATGAAAGCCATGTGGCAGTAGTGGGGTGTGGTGTGTGCATTGGCTGGGTCATGTTGTTTTGGCTTGGTGGTGCAGCTGCAGCACCCACCTAGGAGGGTCCAGGCCACCACAGCAGTGGGGTCAATGCAGGTGGCCCTCTCCAGATAGGTCTGAGCTTCAGTGAGGTGTCCAGACATCTCCTCTAGGATCCCACACATCATCAGGCTGGGTAGAGGGGACATGAGGCCTTTGACTCTTTGTACATACCAGGGCTTTTCAACCCATTTAATACCATGGAGTTCCAAATAGATACACAACCTGTCCTACTTATGACTGCAGATACTTGGAACGTGACTGACCTGGGGAGATGTGTCTGCTGGACAGACACCGCCTGATGGAAACACTCCTCTGCCTTCATGTGTTCCCCAGTCAGCATGTAGAAGGCCCCATAATCAAACCAGTGAGATGGCTCATTGGGCTCCCTCACCACCTGCTGCGAGGACAAACAGAAGAAGAAGAAGAAATTATTCATACATACAACGAAACGTGTCCTCCGCATCTAACCCATCCTACTGTACAGGAGCAGGGAGCAGCTGCAACACGAGGGGACAAACTCCAGTTCTTTTTCCTACTGCCTTGCTCAGGGGCACAGGCAGGAGTATGAAGCCTAACATCCATGTCTTTATAATGGTGGAAGAGACCCACACAGACATGGAGAGAACATGTAAAGTCCACACAGAGAGGACCTGGGATGGGATTCAAACCCAGGACCTTCCTGCTGTGAGGTAACATTGCTGACCACTGGGCTACTGGGCTGCCCTAGCCAGGACCGGACAAAAAAAACCACCCAGACTTCTAAATATCAACATGACAGTTGGAAGAGACAGAACTGTAAATAGTAAATGATGTTTGGGAGAACCAGTGTGAGCAGTCAGGTGTCAGAGGTTGTAGAATTTCCCTCTGCTATACTGATGGCCAGGTGCACTGCTCTACCTCTTGGTAGTAGCGGGCAGCTAGCTGGTGGTCTCTGGTGAATTCAGCCTCCTTGGCAAAGTGTCTGAGCTGAGCGAAGTCTAACCGAGGCTGCGAAGGAGCCTCCAGGGATTCTGCTGACAGAGTCTGGAGAGAAGGAGAGGAGGGGATGGGATAACTAGACTCTTGAGATCACAGTCAGATGAAAAAACAGGGTTCTTAGAGCAAACATCTACATGCATACTACCAATCAGGAGCCATATAGACCAGGTATTGTGTCCAAGCATTAAGAGGACCCCTGCACGGAAAAAAATAAAATCCTCTGGAGAGTGAGCTGAGAAGCTGCTGAGACCCACCAACACAGGAATCACTCAACTGTTATGTTAAGAGAAGGGGCCGTGGCAATGCTCTTAATAAAACATGAGCCAATCAGTAGATAAAGGGTTGTGTGATTGCATCATGATGTATGTGACCTTATTGAGAGCCACGTGCATCTGGTCCACCAGGTAGACATAGAGCTGGCTGATGAGGCCCGGGAGCTTCTCTGGATCAGACGAGTCTTCTGTCCACAGCATCTTCTCCTGAGCTAGCCTCAGCACTGAGGACTGGAGCCACAGGGACACAAAAACACCCAGCCTCAGAGACACGAGGTCGTTTGATATCCAGGGACACGACAGACTTGTCTCTCCAGACCAAGCTTAACAGGAAAATCACTCACAGGCATGTCAAAATAAAGGAAGTCTCAAGGTATCATTTTAAACCTTCCAGAATATTCTAATGTGCTTTAGACTTTACGAGTTCCGGATACCATGTTCTGAGTGTGGGTTTAGCTGAAATTGAAGTTACTTGTCTATTAGCAGCATGAGCCATATATTCCTATGTTACACTGCTGCTCATGGCTCCTGTCAGACAGGTGAACAACAGACCCCCCCCCTTCCTGCTCAGTTCTGATTCCTGTGGTTCATATCGTTCTACTTCTGTGACCCTGAACCGTGGCCTCTCTGAAAAAAATGGGTGATTTGGGATTTTGGGCTTCTTTCACTGCCATATGTTGCGTGGATAAGAAGAACCTGCCTAGAGCTGATCCCTCATCCAGCATGTCAAGACGCTGCTACCTTCAACTGGTCCTTGAAGGCGGAGTACTTCCCCGTGTAGTTGAGCTCTCCCAGAAGCTGGATCTTTCGCTGTTCCTGGGTGCTGGGGTCCAGAAGCTGGGCTCTGGGCAGGAAGGCAGGTCCAAACAGCTCCTGGTACACGTCTAGAAGCTGGGCTATCACACTGTTCACCTGGCTGTGGTACTCCTGGACTGCCTGGACACAGAAGAGGTTGCTTGGCCAAGCTAACTGTGAGTG
>OMLC01066200.1:0-17696 GCA_900302585.1 Regalecus glesne | reverse complement strand
CATTTCATACAACATAGCAGCACAAAAAACAATATAGATTAGGCACTGAACTATTCATACTACATGTGACAGTCTTGATCCACTCTCAAAAAGATGCATTCTTTCAAAAGGTCTCTAAGTATTTCGTATACGATATGCAGAATGAAAGTGCTGAAGCTGTACTGTTCTAAGACTGACAGTAGATGTCCCCATAGAGCTACAGTTGCCTTAAGTACTGTAGTTTGTTTAATTAGATGTCCTCCACTTTGACACGAATATAAAGCTGCATGACACGTTTCTAAGATGCACATGAATATCTGAAGTCATATTGATAATCCTTCACGTCACAACGGAAAGAATTTCATAGATCTTACAGTACTGAATGTGTTTTCATTTCTGTGCAGTGATATTTTATCTAGCTCTCACACGGCATTGTCTGTCTCCCATCATTCCCAAACATATGGCCTACCAGAGCTTCATGACAATGCTGACCCAAGACAGATGTAGGCCCTGCAGAGCTGGGATGATTCACTTCTATCTGAGGAACTGGGTAGGAAGAAATGAGCACACAGTACTGAACTTAATCTAAGCCTGCATCTCTCCCAACAAACATGATTCAACATGGACTTTAATGACTGAGCACACCACCATTACCGCTTAATGTCAAGGTCATGATCTCCCTCCTGATGGTTTCATCCCTTCTGGTAACCCAGCTAGAGCATGAATGCCAGCTTGATTAACATTGGGTGTCTTCCTAGTCCAATTTTATAGGCCAGTATGGTGCAGGAAAATCTGATAAGCAGCCCTAAGATAATCTCAAAAGAGGTGAATTTGTTCAGCTGGATCAGAGGTTCATTTTTGAAACGTTTCAAAAATGAACCTCTGATCCAGCTGAACAAATTCACCTCTTTTGAGATTTCCCTACCTGGATTATTGATCATGCATCAAGACAGCCCTAAGATAAGAGACTATTTTATTTGAATCATGTATAGTTTAGTTAAGTTTATTGTACTATTTGTAATGGACAAAAACAGAGAACATGGAAAATTGCAGAAGCCGTGTCAGATGCATGTAACATTCACGTATACACTCGAATCCCGTATAATAGAGTTGGGTGGAATAAATGTGAGGGCTGGGAAATGTCTACTACATTAATAATCAGGGGGCGGCATGGCTCAGTGGGTAGAGTGGTCGCCTGGCGATCAGAAGGTTGCAGGTTCGATCCCCGGTCCTACAGAGAAGCATGTCGAGCTGTCCTTGAGCAAGACACTGTTCCCTTAACTGCTCTGCCCTGTGATAGACTGGTTATCTATACAGGGTGTACCCCGCCTTTCCCCCTACGAGAATGGAGATGGGTTTCAGTTCCCCCGCGACCCGATTTCCGATAAGCTGTTGACAATGGATGGATGGATTAATAATTGGAGGGTTGGAATAATTGGGAGAGGGGTGGAAAAATAAAACTTCGATTTCTACTATCATGAATACGTGACTATCAAGATTTTTACTATGAAGAAAGATAACTTTTAACAAAACATACACATACAACATACCCTTATAGTAGTTGATAATGAACATGACGCTTCCTCTTCTTATTCCAGTGTAACTCTCCTTATAAATACTCCACTTTGGTATCGTATTTAGCTTGACAAGCTTTGACCATTTCTCAAATGTGTTTTTTCTCGTCAAGAGAATTCTTTTCATATGTTCCAAAAGCATAGTAACATTAAATCCCCCATGGAGATTTGTCTTCAACTATCGTATCTTGTGCTTCAGCCATGTTGTACTCAATCGTTCATATACAGATCAAAGGAATCTTAGAGTTACATCACAGAGTACAAGACTTGATGATTGTGAAGATGTGTAAATGATAATGAATCACTATAAAGGTTTTTTATGGCTCTCCTGTGTTAGATGGAATTTTTTTTACCATCGATCTATTTTGATAATTGCAGAGAATAAGAACAGGAGTTGGGGAAAAAATTGAAAAATGTATAAGCGGGGGAGGGGGGATTATTAGGGGGTCAAAAGTATATAGCTGAAGCTGATTTCCAACATCGGTCCCTTGATGGGCAATTAAAGTTCAACCAATCATTAAGATTACATATTACAGTTTAAAATCAGTATATATAATAATAAAACAAAAACAGCAACCATCCATAACAACACAGACACAAAAAAAACACAACACAAAGCATGACTAGTTGGTGCCATTATTACAGTTTTGGCCACCTTTAAGCAGGAATTGACTAATGCAGAAAATGTTTTAAAATCCTAAATCTGCTTTAAACTGGCAGATAGGGAATTTCAGATGGCTGTATCTTTAATTTAAAAATGGGGTTTGTACAAAGGGAGTCTTAAAGTGTTTAATTCTACAATGACTTTCCGATGTATTTTAGGTGTTGATAGCAGAACAGTGAAGTCTACATATGAACGTGTTGAAACTCGATGTGGATACATGATGGAGACACATCACATGTTGGGAAGTTAGAGTAATTTAGGACGTTTTAATTATTATGAATCTATTCTGCTTTCATGGAGTATTGCAACAAGGAAATCTCAGTGGTTTCTCGGCCAGAACTTTGAAAGTTAGATTATGATTTAAAATCCCCTTAGCTGATACTTTTATCCATAGTTACATCTGAGAGCTGATACAAGTCACATAGAAGTAGATTTTTTTTTCTTCAGTCCATCAAGAGCAGAAGTGTTGATGAAAGAGCTGGTTCTTAAGTCACCACTTAAAGATTGAGGGGAATTCTACTGATTGATCGGTTTTGTTATTCATTCCAACACCATGCAACTACACAAGAGAAGATTCTAATGAGTAGCTTGGAGCCCTGTCATGATAGTAGTAAAAGGCACCTTTCATTGACAGAGTGCAGTAAGCAAGCGGGAGAATAGACCTGAATGAGGGAGTTCAGATATGTGGGAGCTGTCTTAGTTGGTGCTTACTAAGCGAGTGTCAGCGTTTTGAATTTGATGCAGCCGGTGACAATGAGCCAGTGGAAGGATATGAACTGTGGAGTGACGTGCTCTTTTGGGCTGGTTGAAGACCAGATGTGCCATTGTATTCTGGATTATCTGCAGATGTTTTAATATACATGCAAGGTGGCCTGGCAGTAAGGAGTTCTCGTAGTGACTGGGAGATATCATGAGAGCCTGTTTCACAAAATCTGCTGCATGCTCAGCAGGTAGGGTCTGAACTTCCTGATGTTTTTATAGGGCATGACCAAGCAATTGAGCCCACGTGAGCCTCCAAAGTTAGGTGGTCATCAATTGTGACACCCAAGATTCGGGCATGAGTTGGGTTTATTTGAGCTGGATACTGGATACCTCCTCCTCGCTCAGAGGGGAGAACGAGGAGAGTGCGGCCCTGTTAGCTGGCAGCTGCAGAGTGAGATGGTCAGGCTCAGAGGACTGGTTTCTGATGGCAGAGACCTTATCAGTAAAAAATGAGGCAAACATGTCTGCAGTGAGCAGAGTGGAGGAAGAGGCAGAGTGAGGAGTGAGATAAAAGCAGAAAATTATTATAAAGGGATGTTGTGCTTTAATGGCAGAGGCTAATTAATACCCGAGACCAAGAGGTTATGCAGCATGAGATGAGAAAAAAATCATAGCATGCATAAATGTTGAAGCTGTATTAAATGATAAGCACTGTTTGATTTGCCTAAATATATGAAGATTGGCCTGAACAGCTTTAACTTTTATGTGTTTGTCAAACCTTAATTAAATGGTAAATGGACTCATTTTTATAGAGAGCGCTGTTCTAATCTAGTGACTGCTCACAACACTTTGGAATGTATGCCTCAGAATTACTGGAGCATGGGGAATTAAAGCCGGATGCCCTTTCCTGATGCCCTATGGTACGAACAAACTGTGATGCCCGACATGAAGCTGTGTGCTCTACCACTGAGCTACCACAGCCCCCCTTAGCTAAGGCTCAGAAAGAATTCCATCCATCCCTCCAGCCATCCATCCATCCATCCATCCATCGTCAACTGCTTATCTGAGGTCAGGTTGCAGGAGAACTGGAGCCTATCTCCGTTCTCATTGGGCGAAAGGCAGGGTTCACCCTGTATAGGTCACCAGTCCGTCACAGGGCCGAGTAGTTAGGGGAACAGTGTCTTGTTCAAGGACATTTCGACCAGCTTCTCTGCAGGTGGGGGGATCAAACCTGCAACCTTCCGATCACCAGGCGACCACTCTACCCACTGAGCCATGTCGCCCCTTGAGAAGAATTCCAAGATACTTAAATCCCTGTACTCTCTTTAATTAATTGTCTTTTATTCCTGCTTTGAGATTCTCTGTGATTGGGAGCTTTCTGATTGAGAAAGACATAAAGGCAGTTTTTCTTACATTCAGTGTCAGGCAGGAGTGTCAACCCTCTGTGCCACCTTGCCTAAGCAATCTGTTAGTTTGGTTGAGGCAACAGTAGGTGTTTTTTGCTGCCACAAATAAACCAATATTCTCAGCATGCACTTGTAGCCCAGTTTCTCTACGACACTAAATGATGTTGTTTATGTATAAACTAAATTACAAATGTCTATGGACTAATCCTTGTGGTATGCCCATTTTACAAAATGACCTGTTGCATCTGGTTTCATAAATAAGAATCAAACCGTGTTTTTGCTTAAGAAGAGAAACTAAATTTAGCTAACCTAGACAGCAGGATGTAAATATAGACAGTATCAAATCCTTATTTGATGCCTAGAAAAACTGCAACAATTACTCTGCCCCAATCCAAAAATCTTTTGATATTTTCAAGCAGGTTGCAAATAACTAGTTTGATTGAATACTTAGTTCTGAACCCAAATTGATTTGAGTACAAGAGATTATTATCCTCCAAGTATGAGAGAGATTCATTTTATGTGTCATAATTAGTCCTCATGTTGTTGGGGTGGACATGGCCTTGAGGTTGGGGGATTATTGCCAGATGCCCTTCCTGACATCCCACAGTGGGTTCAAACCTGCTGCCTCTGGCTTGTCAATTCCAAAAGCACACACTCTACCACTGAGCTACGGCAGCCTCAAGTATGATAAATGGTAAATTGACTTATTTTTACATAGCACTTGGCTAGTCTAGTGACCACTCAAAGGACTTTACAATGTATGCTTCACATTTACCGAGCATGGGGGATTAAGGCCGGGTGCCCTTTTTCTAATGCCATGCAGTGGAATCTAATCTGCTATGCCCAACTTGTTGCCACACACTCTTATGTTATTAATAGTTGTAATACAACCTTTTTAAGCCTTTGGAAAAAAAACAAAAGTATGGAAATCGGGCTGCTAATTTGTATCCAGATTAGCTGTACCTAAAAGTGAGGGTAATCAGAGCTTTTTCTAGTGATCAGGGAAACTTTCTATAACTGTAAGTGAATGTATAAGTTTGGTTAATGGCTTCAAAACAGTGGATGAGTGTCTCTTCAGGAACACTGTGTCTGGATTAAAAACATCTTAATA
Source organism: Regalecus glesne (assembly GCA_900302585.1). NCBI lineage: Eukaryota > Metazoa > Chordata > Actinopteri > Lampriformes > Regalecidae > Regalecus > Regalecus glesne. Next base: position 12,260 of record OMLC01066200.1, on the reverse strand, counting down.
GTTTTGTGTAATGTATCCTGATGGGTCATTTTAACAATATAAAAACTGCTGACTGAATCTGTTGTAATATCCATCCATTGTCACCCACTTATTCCAACTTGAGTCGTGGGGGAAACTGCTCAGTTCTCACATTACATTACAGGCATTTAGCAGACACTCTTATCCAGAGCGACATACATCAAGTGAGCAGTTCGGGGTTCAGTGTCTTGCTTAAGGACACCTCGACATGCTATATGCAGGACCGGGAATCTATCCTGTAACCTTCCAATTGCCAGACGACCACTCTACCCACTAAGGTATGCCTCCGCCTCTCTCTGGGCGAAAGGCAGGGGTACACCCCTGAAGGGTCACCAGTCCATCACAGCGCAGAGCAATGAAGGAAACAGTGTCTTGCCCAAGGACACTTCAACATGCTTCTCTACAGGCGCGAGGCTCAAACCTGCAACCTTCCGATTGCAAGATGACTGCTTAACCCACTGAGCCATGCCGCCCTCTGTTGTAATATTCTCAAGTTAAATTGGCTGAAAAATTCTTACAAGTTCATACAAAGTCAATAAAAACATCATTAAAACCATTCGCTGGTAGCACTGTGGCCAAATGGTTAGCACTGTTGCTGCACACCAAGAAGGTCCTGGGTTCAAAACCCAGGTTGTCCCCAGTCCTTTCTGTGTGGAGTTTGCATATTCCCCAAATGTCTGAATGGGTTTCTTTCAGGTACTTCAGAAAAAAACAGACATGCATGTTAGGGTTCATTCTCATTCTTGCCTGTTCCCCTGACCAAGGCAATAGGAAACAGATCTTGAGTTGGTACCAGGACTCTGAAACGGCTCATATACAAGAAACTGCCCTTATACAATGGAATGGGCTAATTAACCAATTTTGTTGTGTGTATATGCAATGATAAATAATGTTTCTTATTTCCTCCTGCAATGTCTGTAAGGTCTGTTGTTGTGAAATTCTCAATCTTGAGCTCCAAAACATAGCTTGGTTTCTGTAATTTTGAGTTAACTAAACTGTATGTTTCCAAAAATTAGAACCATTCCCCTTAGCATTTTCAGTCAGCCTGACAAAATGTGGCAGTCTGCATTCCTTTAACCACCTGTTTTCTTTATGATTTACAAGTTATGATGTCAGTGTTACTTTTTGATTTCAGGGAGATTATTAGGGCCTGGTCTCTTTTTCACTAAAACCCAGATTTCCTTTGACAACCATGACATGGCAGTTCATTTTTCTCAGGTTTTGTTTTCCAAATTTGCGTATACTCCTCTATAATGTTTTTGACTGGGCCTGGGAGGCTATTGCAGCAATTATTTAGATAATCAAATTTGAACATATCTTTCCAGTTAATTTACTGAAACTCAGATTGTAATTGTGCTCTGTTGTATTTTGGAATGCCTTTTGTTCCACCCTCATCAAAGTCCCCTTCCTTGGCTAAACAGACAGAAAATTCCTTCAAGACACTGTAGTCAATGAATGATGGATTTTATGCACACCACCGCTTCATTTTGACAGTATAAAAATTGAATAAATTTCTGTGATTCCCATACCTGGATTATTGAGCATACATCAAGAGATCATTGAGGCCACCTCACTTAGGTTCAATTTTTTTTCCTTTCCATCAAACGAAATTTACTGGGTCATCAAGTAACACACCACCTATCTCAGTGAGATTCTTTCCACAGTCAGGTTGCTGAACAGTGGATGTACCCCAAATTTTTGTGTTATAATGTACTTTTCTCTGATGTGTGTATAATGTGTGAAATCATATGTACATAGTCTATGTAGGTCTGTAGTGGGTTTGGGGGTTTTTTTGGATAGTATTTCCTTGTGTCCTTTGTATCAAGGCAAAGTGAGCCAGAGCATAAGGATGTCATTTTATTCAAATACACATGAAAATAAAGTTGAACTTGAATTCGATTATGAGAGGGGTCCATTTTGTGTCTCATGGTTATTCCCCAAGTAGTGGGGGAGTTCACACATCCCATGGTGGATTTGAACCCATTGCCTCTGGCTCGTTAGTTCCAAAAGTGCATGCTCCACCACTTAGCAACTGTGCCCCCCCTGAACTTGAACTAGAGCATGGTCTTTCTTTTTTAATTTTTGCAAGTCGTTGGAATGTGCTCTGAGAGAAGGCGCATCCGAGTTTCAAAACAGTTGGGTAGAGACTAGAAAAAGGCACGCCTGGGAATCGACCATTAGGGATTCGTATCCCACCACATAGCTAGGCAAATGTGATGCATTCTTTGCAAAGCACTTTGAGTGGTTGTCAGACTAGAAAAGTGCTATATAAGAACCTTTACACCCATAGCCCAAATGTTGCTGGGATTGTTTGTCCAAGAGAAATGAGAGTTGATTTGGTTATTGATGGAAATTCGTTTTTCAACCTGTTATGTTCACATAAATACTGGTTATGGGAACTATTTTAGGTAAAGTTCATGGGACTACTTTTATATTATGCGCATGATTCCTTGAGGTAGTGCTGAGCAGCGCATTGATACATTGCACGAGAGCAGTAGACCTTCGGTAAAGTAAACAAATGAAATGTAACGTGTCTATGACAAAATCCAGTAAAGACTATGGTTAACTTTACTCTGGTGTTTAATTGAAATGTTGGGAAAGTGCAATACACAACACAACCTATGCTTGTTCTGGGTCTGACAACACTGGGGAGAATAATACAGTGCAAATGAGAGATGGTAGATATGTGCACCAGGTTTATTTGTTGCAGACTGGAGTCTTGACCCCGGTGGTCCTGTCTGCATCCATCAAACATCCTAGGTTGTTTTCCCTTGGTATTCACAACAGATCCGGTGGTTTTGTTCATCTCTCAACAAACAGCAGAAAATTAAGGCAACCAACCAGCAAGGAGTCCATCAAACCATGCTTGTCCACCATGATGATGAAGCAGAGTTGGCGGAGTCATAATTACACAGTTGGAAGCCACAGACTATTTTTAGACATTTTTGTTTGGTTCAAAGAAGGCCAAATTCATAATATACTACACTAAAAATTGTCCATTTTCCAGCTAGTCACTCCAGAAAATCTTTTTTCTCTTGTATTAAAACTCAGAAATCAAAACAACCACAACTGAATTCCCAGAGAGGTCGACCGCACGTGCACGTGCACGCACACACACACAAGCGCATGCATGTACACACACACACACACACGAAATGAACGCCAGACTCTGTCTCAGTGCATTAGAACATTTCTCACACCAGTCCTGACATTGTTTTTCCCCTGGCACAAGAGCCTCAGCTCTTCTGAGTGTCTCTCCTGTTACACGGAGTTACACCTTTCTATTTTCATAACATTACTTACACAGACAGAATGAGTTACAATATGAGCATGCCAGTGTTTAGCAAGTTTTATACATTGTACATCTAAATATTTGTTTGAATATTTTCAATCAAAATATTTTGTGTGTGCAGTGTTGGGGAGTAACAAGTTACATGTAATGCAGTTATGTAATTTAATTACAAAATAAAGATAATTTTAATTGGTTACCTTACTGTAAAAGACTGTAATTAAATTGCAGTGACTTGTGGAATTTTTCACGATTACAATTTTAATTACAACTGACCAATTTCTCCATTCAAGGCTGGGCATTATGTTTAATATTTTCATTTTTGTTGCTTTGCATGGTTTTCTTGTGCACTGGCTTCGCACGAGCACTGCCTTTTTTGTTTCTCTCCACAGAGGAAAGTTTGGTACTCTTCTGATGCTTCTGATCGGTTCTCCTGTCATGTTCAAAATTTTAGTGCCTACCACTCGTTGCGAGTTGAATTATCTCTCTCTGGAGCATATTCTATGTGATATCGAAATTGCAAAAACAATATCTATTAAAAATGCATTCCAGTGCTGGAAGTATAAAACATATTTTGTTTAGATATCAAAAAAGGGTGCAAATATAATTGTCCGATGCAAAGAATGTTTGCCTGCCGTCAAGATGTTGTTGACCTCCAAAATGTCCATGTCGAACCTTAAGACAAATCTGAAGGTATGTAGAAATCATCAAGTAGTCACATAAAAGAATATGTGGAAGACATGCATACCTTCCAATTACCACACTGTGCTTCTAAAGTGTATTGAAGACGTTATTTAGCACCATGTTTTGGGGGTGGGGGGCAGCTGGGAACCAAACCCGGGTCTATGAACATTACAGTATTTTTAACAACTTAGCTATGCTAACACACTTTGCTAGCTGGGCAGAAGTAAAGACCTGAGAAACCTTGACAAGGGACAAACTGTTGCAAGCTAGATGACTGGGTCAGAGCAACTCTGAAACAGCAAGGCTTGTAGAGTACTCCAATCAGCAGTGGTGAGTACTTATTGACAATGATCAAAGAAGCGACAAACAGGCGACTGGGTGTTGGGTGCCCAAAGCTTATTGATGTGTGGGGGCAACAAAGGCTGCCCCATCTGGTCCAAACTGAGGTCTACTGTGGCACAAATCTCAGAAAAATGTGATGGTTATGGAAGGAATGCTTCACAACACACAGTGCATCATACCCCGTTGCAAATAGGCCTGCATAGTCAAGACTGGGCAGAGTGCCCATGTTGACTACGGTCCACGGTTGAAATTGCTAACAATGTACAAGTAAGCTTCAGAACTGGACCTTAGAGCAGTGGAAGAAGGCCACCTATTCTGATGAGTCAAGCTTTCTTTTAGATCACATAGATGGCTATGTGCATGTGTGTCATTTACCAGCAGAAATAATTATACTATGGTATGGTGATAATGCTAATGATGGTAGTATGCACTGTAGGAAGACAGCAAGGCGATGGTGGCTGTGTAATGTACTGGGCAATGTTTTGCTGGGATACCCTGGGTCCAGCCGCTTGTGTGGACGTCAATTTGACATGTACCACCTACGTAAACATTGCTGCAGACCAGGTACACCTCTTCATGGCAATGGTATTCTTGATGCCAGTTACCTCTTTCACAGGGTTCATTAAAAATAATTTGTGCCTACGAGCACAGAACCAAGTGCAAATTGTGCCTGCTAGTAATACTAAGGAGTAATAAATTAGGCATTTAAAAGTTGCAGGTAGGTCTTTTCACTAAGCTGTTGATATTACTGACAACTGTAGCATAAATGTTTAGCATGATATATAATATAATCATTAACTACTAACAATACAATCATAAACTAAGACCTATACTGCAAAACAAAACATTAAATATTGTTACTGCCAAAACAATACAAAACAACAGAGCCGAGATAAGAAAAGGAATGAAATGAGCAAGGTTTTGTCTGCAGGTCAACCTTGGTATAGCGTTGGTCCTTTCAAATAAAAGCATCTTCAATACAAGGCTTTGAAGTAGTTCTTCACTTCAGTATAATTTCAGAAAGCCATTTTCCAATGCAAAAGATCAGATTTTCCCTTTTGCAAATTTCAAAGGCTCAGTCTTAATAACTCAAATATTATTTCATACTCTTTCCTATTTTTAACATACTTTGCAATTCTTTTAAAAGATAAACCTCTTTAAGCATTTTAAGATTAAGAAAACATGATAGTTATGTCACGAATGGTAGTCTTGGCTGTGAGTTTATCTTACGACTGATAACTTTTAATAACTTTCACACCACTGAGCTATGCCAGGCTATGCCGGGGCAGCATAGCACAGAGGGTGGAACGGTCGTCTAGTGATCAAAAGTTTGCAGGTTTGATCCTTGGTCCTGCAGGAAGCATGTTGAGGTGTCCCTGAGTAAGACACTGAATCCTTAATAGTTCCCTGAGCACCACATGGTGGCTGTTCACTGTTCCTATACAACTGGATGGGTCAAATGCAGAGAACTACATATTTGCCCTTATGGGACTGTTAAGAAAACAATTAATTATTATTATTCTATTTATTATAATCATTGATGTTCTGTGACTTTCGTACAAAATCCCAGGAAAGACCTTTTCGGCACTTCTCATTCTTTGACATGCTCATTTCGATGATATTGTCTGCATGTTCTAATGGGGGGCTATTTATGGAAATCATCATATCAGGTTCAGCCCTTGCCTCTAATAACAGTCTGCATTTTCCATTCCTGCCTTTATACATGGATACCATTGATTCAACAATTTACTCCCCCCGTCATACTTGCAGCACTTATGTATATACTATGGATGATCATCTCTATATTAAAGTAATGTTTAAAAGTACTATTAAAAAACCTTTTCATCAATTAAAGGCTTTTAATATAGTTTTCAACAAGGGGAGCAGCAGTGCATTCTAGCCTTCATACAAATTCTCTGAACTGAATTCTAAGCTCACTGTAAGGAACATCTGCTATGTTAGTTTGCAAATCTATTTGCAGTAAAAATGAATTTGAATCCATCAAGTGAAGCCACATGTTGTGATCCTTTTTCCTTTACCCTCAATGCCAGAGACTTAGGATCAATGAGAGGCCTTAGAATATCAAGAAATGCTCAATCTGTCTCATCACAAATGTTCTTGGCCAGGTCACTGGACAACCTTTCTGCAAAATTCTGCAGTTTAGTTATTGCCCCCTTCATGAGAATCCCTTGGTGTTCTTCTTGGCTGTCTAGAGCTTCTCTGACCTGACCTTTTCTTATGTTCTTCACTGCGAGGCTGTACCAATCACATCCCTCTGTATCTACCTTGCTTGATATCTACTAGATCCGTGTGCAACAGTGGCCAATAGCATTCCTTTCTCTATGTTGGACAAGCTACATTATCTACTGAAGACTACGTTATTTTTCAATGACAGTTTCTTGGAATCTTTAAAATTTATTGTGAGGCAGTCTATCTCCATCTGGAGAACATTTACCCTGTGACCCAAGACCTCACAAATGTCACATATTCCAGACAACAGAGTGGCAAATCTCTTATTATGGGTCTTATTTGATACCTCACATGCCAAATCCACTTTCTTTTGGTCTTCACTGTTTCCATCTCTCTTATCCAGCTGTATTTCCTCTAACATTCTGATGATGGCAGGAAAATATTCACAAAAAGCAATGTATACTGTCCTAGCATAATTTGCAAACCTTGTTTCCCAAAAAGCACTCAGAATTCTGAAGTTAAAATCAACTTATCCTTCCTCTTTTATCTGCTTGGCTACACTATTTAATGCTTTAATTCTTTGCCAAAGTTGACTATTTTAAAAAGTTATCTTTGTGTAGGAAACCAGCCAAGCATACTTTGGATCTTTTCACGTGTGGGTGTCTTGCAAACACACTCTATGAAGAGGGTCCCCAATAATTGTGCTTCTTCTTGTCCTCACTGAGCCCAAAATAGTGATCCAGCTTATCAGGTACACCAAGACAGAAATAAGCACAATCAAATGAATTGCTAAGATACTGAGACTGTACAATATCATATTGCTGAAGAGAGTGAAAGATCATATTCCTGAAGGCACTCTGCAATACTCTCAGTGATTCCTTCACTGTTGACACTTGACCACAGGATGGCCAAGAAAAAAATCCATACAGTAAATCAGTTGAGTCTGGAAAGACAGTCACGAATGTTACCAATTGGCTAGATCTGTGTTTCCATGTTGCTTTGTCAGCTCTGATCTTTCCTGCTGATTGAAAACCTCTGTTTTAAAAGGCAGGGAAAAATTCTTCTTTAACATAATTTGAATAGGGGCGGCATCGCTCAGTGGGTAGACCGGTCGCCTGGCAATCAGAAGGTTGCAGGTTTGATCCCCGCACCTACAGAGAAGCGTGTCGAGGTGTCCTTGAGCAAGACACTGTTCCCCTAACTGCTCTACCCTGTGATAGACTCGCAACCTATACAGGGCGTACCCCACCTTTCGCCCAATGAGAATGGAGATAGGGTCCAGTTCCCCTGCGACCCGATTTCGTATAAGCAGTTGATGATGGATGGAACTTAATTGTACATAAAGGATAAACGTTTGGGTGAAAAGTTGTTAGGAATGGCTGATGTCCCTGATATCAGATTGATTTGTAAAATGTATGTATGTAAGAGACTCAGAGTCAAAATCAGGTCTTCCTCTCTTGAAAAGGTAGTAGCAGATTCAGCCAAATCTTTTTCAAATCAAGTATTCTCTTTTGTCATACTTCTCAACTTCCTCATCAGTTGTCTTCTTTACACTGACTTCCGTGGTGTGATTAGCAGATTTCAGACTTGAGCATAGATTTATTTTCAAATTTATATTGCTTTTCCCATTATGCTTTCAGATTCAATCAGAACTTCAAGGCTGTCATAGCTAAATACAGATATGATATGATAGCATACAGAGGACATCATCAACTTCCTTTCATTGTCATAGCCAAATTCAATATATTTCGTAAGTTAAAGTTTCGTAAGTTAAACGACGCCAACTGCCCATAATGAAGCTCTTGGATAATACAGAATACACTGTTTTGGCTGGACCAACTGTCAGCTCATCTTCTCGCTTGTTCTAACCTGGATCTTTCTATTGTCAATAATCTTTATATCAGTCAATGAATTTACCCACTTCACTTTAACTGTCTAATTCTTCTGTCATTTTAGAATTCTCGGCATGACCAACTAAACCTGGAGCAGAAGTCACTTCACATGTGGAAGCATTTATTTCGCCTGCAGCTTTCTTTTCTTTCGGAGAAACCCAAGTGGATCTACAGGACAAGGATCAAGTCTGCAGGGAAACGGAGCTCCACAACAGAATAATTGAACTCTTCTTGAGGAAAGAAAGGAGGATGGATTTTGTGTTCAAATAATCAAAAGTTTTGGTGAGTTTAATGCATTTTATTAACATTTTTTTTAATATTTTTGTCCTTTTATTGGGTTAATATTGATGCTCCTGCTAGAGATGATGTATGAGACGCAGCTGCGGGTGCAGTGAAAGGAGACTTGTTAAATTTTATTAATTAGGTTTCTTGTTTTAGTAATGGCATTCATGACTTCAGGGATTTCATGTGGCCTGAAGCTTTCACTCATTTGTCACTCAAACATCTTCAGTCTGAGCTGACTGGAAGTATTCCCACCCTTTTAAATAAATAAAAAAATAGATTCCCTTATCAGTCCCACAAGGGGAAATTTAGATTTCTCTGCATTTGAGCCATCCTATTGTATAGGACCAGTGAGCTGCCAACATGTGGCGCTCGGGGAGCAGTGGCTTGCTCAAGGACACCTCGACATGCTTTGTACAGGATCGGGGATTGAAACGCCATTCGTCCGATAGCCAGACAACTGCTCCCTTGAGTTAGGACGCCCCATTGAAAAAATAAACAATATAGTTACACTACACAACAAAAGGCTGAGTTCATTTGCAAATTGGTCATTGACTGCACTGACTGCACATTCAGTGGTAATGGATACTATTCCCAGAGGATTGGGGAATATTTGTAATTACAGCCTTGTAAGAAGATGACAGATGTACCCTCAGATCCCTACCCCTGTTCAAGGATGGTCATTCCCTCTTAACATAAATGGCCTCTTTAACCCCCCTTTCAAATCAGCATTCCTCCCCATCAAGTATGTGGACATTATCATCTTTGAATGAGAGGCCACTAGACAGTAGATGGGTGTAGACTGCAGAGTCCTGGCCTGGACTGCAGTGATTTCTACATAGGGGAAACAAAACAGATGCAGGCCAAGCAGATGTAAAAACACAGGAGAGCCAACACATCAGGCCAGGACTCTGCAGTCTACACCCGCCTACAGGCTAGAGGCCATTCTTTCAAAGATAAGGATGTTCATATCCTTGATAGGAACGCTGGTTTGAAAGGGGTGTTAAAGAGGCCATTTATGTTAAGAGGGATCGACCATCCTTGAACAGGGGTAGGGACCTGAGAGTACATTTGTAATCTTCTTACAATGCTGTGATTGCCCTTTACAGCAGTATTTTGAAAGATGCAGCACATATTAATCTGGTCTTGATACACCATGGATATATAAGGACCCATTTCTATGATGCATATAATGGATAATGTGTAGCACCCCTGTTTTTCACTGAGCCATGTGTCAAGTACAGATAAGTGCAGGAGGTGTTCTGACTTGCTCTTTTACAGTTTTTTAGTTTTCAACATGTTGGCACTGCTCAGGATGTCAGTAGGGGAGATCATCCCATTTTCAGAGCCAACAATTAGATCCCTCGTTTTCAGGAAAAAATCCAATTCATTGTCAGCATAATCAGATGACATTTGGGTCACATCAGTATCAGATCACATCAGTATGTTGTGTACTCCGCCAAGGCGAAGTACACAACATCATCGTCTTCAGAAATCCCTTTATAAATTTGCATGAACATGGGCTACAGACATGAATTGATGATAGCAGATGAATTCATCAAGTCTGTCGTTGGCATACTGTTCTTTGTGTATCTCAGCAGTGCTGGTGGAGACTCCTTGTCCTCCTTTTGTCAATGAAGCCATGAGCCATCATAGTTTGAAAGAACCTTCTATGGCTGTCTCCCATTGCCCGTGTCATGGCGGGAATGACCTACCCAAACAGGCTACGCCAAACTCCATGCAGCAGTTGGATGTTTTACTTTATGTAATCTAGGATATTTGAATGCTTAAGTAGTGGACTTTCCCTGAAAAAACATTTCCACTAAATCGTTATCTAATCATTAACAGTACCACACACACACTGAAGCAAAAGATTACTTTCGCTGACTTGGCACTAAAATGAAAGTTTAAGTGATGGCCGCTGGTTAGCACTGGGGCAGCTTAGTTGGCTAGCTAGTCTTCTCTATATAGTGAGAGTGAGTGAAACAACTTATGTTGGCAATTTTCACAAGTTCCGTTGTTATTTTTTTTTAACTTCAGATAGAACACCACATCATTGTAGTGGCTGGGCAGTTTGTTTTTTTGTATCTGCAAAGTGTTGAAGGGGGTGGGGGTCATCAGAGTTTGTTAATAGTACCCAAAGTGGTTTCACCACTTTTCCCCCAACAAACTGTTTGTCAACGGATTTCCTCCTACTCACTGCTCAACCTTTCAATCTTTAAAACAAGCTTTTGACTCATAAGTGAGAAATACTTTCTTGATCTGACTTTAAAAAAAATGTGGATGCATCGTGGTTTTAGGCCGAGCAGTTATGTAAATAGGATCTTAACAAATCATCCTGTAGCAACCTTCTACCCCAATGAAAATGCTTGTTTGAAAATATATTTGCCAATTTTGACATTTATAATTGATTTAAAAAAATCATATTTATACTTTCAGTTTTGGAAGAGATGGGCCGCAAGTCCTCAACTGAAGTGCAACCAAACCAAGTCTAATTGGTAAATAAAGATTCAGTCAAAAAATGTATAACAGGAAAAAGGGCCTGCAGAAAATATTCTGTGTCTGCAAGTAATTAATGAGGTCCGCTCTTTCAGCATGATAATCATCATCATCATCATCATCATCATCACAGGACAATACAACCTACCACACTCCACACATTGTTTGAGAAACACGCCATCTCAGTTGATTTCAAACCCCAAAACATGCTGTGCCAGAAATTGGTCCTCCCAAGGATTGGGTTCCCCAGCACAAACGGAATAATATAGTGCACATAAAGTACTCTTTATATCACGCTTTTAAATGCACACAGTTAAAAAGTGCTTTACATACGATCATGAAAAATTGGAGTTAATTAATGAAATAAATAAAATGATCAGGCCTTAATTCCTTATCACCTTTAGGAGCCTGTGTAGTTTCTGCTTCGGCGAGTTGGTGCTGTTTTGGTGGCACGCAGAGAATCAAAAGCATATTCGGCAGGTGGTCATAATGTTTTGACACATCAGCATATGGGTCATTGGAATGACATGCAGCTAATATTTTTTGTCAGGGGAAGAGAGGGCCCTTCCCTAAGCTAGCCCTGGAATAGTTAGTGTTGAGGTAAGAAGAAAAGACAAACCAATCAACTGAGGAAAGGGTTGCCAAAACTCTGCTTCTCTGAGTTGATTTGTTGTTCTGAATGTATTTTCATTTTACTTCACCGCCCTCGGAGGCTCACTTTAGCCTCAGATCATCTGAAGAGGGCCAGATGGACCAAGTGTACTTAAAAAATACCGTTCATACGTGCGCGCGCGCACACACACACACACACACACACACATACACACACACAAACACACACACACACACACACACACACACACACACACAACTTAAAGGAATCCACTGAGGGAGAGGAGAGTGCTCTACAAATAAGGAGTGAAATAATGCAGTCATTCAAGTGATTTCTTTCAATCTTGGCCAGTACAAGCCTGTTTCTTGCTTCACGCAATCATCAGCTTGTCACTTGGTATAACGACAAAAAACAAAATTTAGAAACGGTCATGTTTCACAAAGTATATGAC
>OMLC01066199.1:0-22493 GCA_900302585.1 Regalecus glesne | reverse complement strand
AATTTCATTCTGTATTCCGACAAATGCTACATGCACATAGAGTACTCGGTGTGTATCTGTTGTTGAATCTTTATATGCAAATATATGCACATGGAAGTGCTTGTACTTTACTGTCTTTGAAAATAATGTCTATATGAATCAGTAATTTATGAGAATATAGTGTGTGCGTGCGCGTGCGTGCGCGGTTGTATTTTAGAATGTTGGCAAGTAAACCATCTCAATATCTGCTAGTTTGCATGACACCAAGGCAATCAATCTGTGTTGGATGACATCAAGCTAACTTTGTCACTCCATGCATGTTAAACCATTTTACCATGGTAATTATGTAGGAAGCTGCTATTTAGGACCCCCACATTTTAGCAATCACGTATGAGTCACTGGCTGTGCTACTCACACATACACACTAGAAAGAGGTGGACTGATAGCAATTTTCATTGCTGATTCTGATTATAGATTATTCTATAAAAGCTTGACCTGCCTATTCTAATTTTGACCATTAGAGTTTTTCCTTTTTCTTTTTTAAGAGCTATAATTGGCAACGTACACAAGTAATTTTATACGTTTTCTTTAACAGAAATTAGTGTGTTCAAGATGAACTATTGACGGTGAAATAACTCTTACAATTTCTTTAAAACTGCACAGGGTTACAGGACCTTCTCTGACTCGCACTCAAACAAATAACTTTTTTATTTTTTTATTAAAGTGATTCAGGTTACCGGACAGAGATTGTTTTGTACAATTGAAATCCAACTGACAATGAATTACAGTTTACCCAACTTAGTCTAACATGACGGTTTTTACATGTGTGTTGCTGTGACAACACCGCCTTTGCCATTGTGTGTGTGTGACGTGAACCATCCTCTGCCACTTCATGCATGAAAACGTGACCAGCACAGAATCTTTTCTATCTGAGACTGACCAGTTGGTTGCAGGTCATGGTTGATCTAGCAGAAAATCAGCCAATTCTGGTCAACAGTCGATCGATCAGTGCATCTCTACCACAAATGCAAACACATACCAAGCAATTTTCAAACTCCGACAGATAATCAAAAGCTATTACTGCTTCTTGACAACTTCTACCTACATGTTAATATTTACTTTAATGGTGTGTGTATGCGCATGCGTGCCTACATGCACATGTTCTGTCTTTACAAGCTTAATACAGTACAAATTGTTTGGAAAGTGGAAACGGGAATAAAAGGGCACAGTATATTTCATTGTGTATGTGTCATTGTCTATTCAGTGTGTGTGAGCAGATTTTTTGTTTTGTGACTGTAAAAAGGTCAAATACACCTTTTATGGGATCAGTAAAAAATTGACTTAATTTGGGGTCCTATGATAGCCTACCTTTAAAGGGTAAAAACTGGTTCCCTCAACTGATTGGCACACATTTTGCCTTCTTTTCACACACACCACTATAATTACTATTTTTGTCTGGCTAGGTGTTGTAGTGTTTATGGTATGGTCCCATGACTGGAGCACAGAATCATTAGGTAATCGGGTGGTATGCAATCCACCAGAACTTTGTATTTCATTGCTGTTGTTGCATTCTGGTTTCTTTCCTTTTGTATATCCAGCTCTATTCAATTTTGTGTGACTAATTTTATTTATTTCTATCTAACAGTTTTTTATTGACTCTCAATGCATCTGTTACAATGTGTATACTGTAACAACTCTAAACAACTCCATCTGTAATTGGTTATTTGATTTCCTGACAGCCAGGCCCCAATCTGTGACCATAGGTAAATTAATACCCATCCACATTAGTTCTTAGGACTGGTGCAACTCAGGCCTGCTGTCTCAGTCCCCTATTGTACAACCTGTTTACGCATGACTGTTTTGCCAAATATGAAAACAAGCATCATTCAATTCACAGATGACACCACAGGAACTGGACTAATAAGTGACAGTGATGAGAAGGAGTATAGAAGGGAGATGAAAGTTTTAACCGTATGGTGCCATGCTAATGGCTCTCTAATTGTCAATAAGACAAAATAAATCCATGTTGACTTGAGAAAGATGCGAGAAAATCCCATTCTTATTTCCGTCCATGGGTCATCTGTTTGAATTGTGGACAGTTTTCAATTTCTCAGTTTACACATAACAGACACCTCACATGGTCTCCCAACACCAATTGTATCCTCAGGAAGGTACAGCAGAGACTGTATTTTCTGAAGTGTCGCAAGAAATTTGGCGTCGTCATCAAATCTCTTGTGAACCTTTCTTGAGAGTGTCATAGGGTGGTTTGGCAACCTGGCTGCTCAGGACTGCAGACTGCTTTAAAGGACTGTAGACAACAGCATAAATCATAGGCATGGAACTACCATAAGTTCATGGTAGTTACACCATTGGCTATAAAAAGAAAGTCCAAAACATAAAGGATGCCAGCCACCTCACTCATGTTCTGTTTTCACTCTTTCTATCTAAAAAAATAATACTGATGCATCGAATCACACACCACCTGTTTCAGAAAGGGTTTCTTTCCAGAGGCAGTCAAGTGGCTGAACAGCTGATGCATCGGTTTGCACCTTACGTTGTTGCGTTGTTGTATAATTTTCTTTAGTCAGTATATGATGTATGAGTTATGTGTCCATATTGTATTTAGGTCTGTAGTGTTGTTAGTAGATTTATTTATTGTAAAATATTCAGATTGTGTGTATCTATGTCCTTTAAGACAGAGCCAGAGCACAACTTGAATATAGCATTGAACTTGAATGAATCTTCATACATGCAGCTATGATTGTGGATGGGAACCAGTTGTGAGGAGAGAAGACAAAAAAATTATTGCAAAATGTAAAATCTGGTCACTCTAATTTTCAAGCTGATGTATGTCATGCTAATATGTGTCATATGTGCTCATTAGATAACGTTGTCAGCTTGAATGCATCCATGTGTGGAGTGTGTGTGTTTTCTCATCTACTTGTGAATGCATGAGGAGCCTGTTTATCTATTCTGGGATTGAGTAAAAGCTCAAAGAGGAAGCCATCTAAAAAGGTCATATTTCAGCTGAGCACATTTCAACAAATAATAGACTGCTGATGTGTGTGTGTGTGTGTGGGGGGGCTCCTACAGAAGCACTGATCATTTGGACATTTAATCTGAAAGTGATGGAATGTGATTGATTCACTGGATAGATTTTCTTTACTTGGACTAACCCTTAACCCACTGTGATCACAAGTCTACATGAACACACATATCCAAATGTGTGCGAAAAAAGGCACATTGAAACATAGTTACCATGGCATTTCACCTTTTATGACGAACCATTTTTGTGCAGTTTCACAGACACATAGTTGTTATGGATGGCGCATGGGTTTTACATAGTAATATCAGCCCTTTCAACTAAAAAGATTTGTATCAATTCAAACCTGTTTTAAAAGCAAATTGATTATCCAGATTGTGACTTTTTGCTCAAAATGCCTTTCATTTCAGTCAGGTACCAAACTCAAATGTCTGCTTGATTCTGATTAAAAAAAAGGTATTGCTTCGTTTTTCATATTTTCGTATCCTGTTAGTATCAGCATACTTCTAGTAAAGGGCTTTTATTTTCTTTATTGCCCAATTCAAATATGCATTCAGGATTTGAACTTGACGATTGCAGTTTAAGAGCATATAAGACATAGCTCAGCTTTATGACCAGCATAGATCCCTGCAGACATGGACAATAAAAAGAATAAAAACAGAGTTGATTTCCCCAATTCTGTTTCCAAATAGTATATTAAAAACAAATAGAAAGAAAAACTAAATCAGAGGCATTATATAACAAGAGAACAACAGAATGATTAGGAGATAAAAGTTATCTTCTGCATTCGTCATACCTGAGGCAGACATGTTATAGAAAAATATGGATCTAGCAAAAGTGACTTCAAATATCAGCATGGTTAGGTGCTATGTTATCATATGCAGAAAGCCACTTCTGTGTCCTTTTTCTAATATTCTAACAGATATTACTTCTCAATACTCTGGTAAAATGGTGCAGTGCTGTGTCCTGTGTTGCAATGACTAAAACAATCTCTTATTGCTGATTGCCCCTTATAGAAAAAGAGAAGAAATGGCTGGTGTTGATCCGGTAAGTTGGATCTCAAATGATTAACTAGAGTAAAAGGCTAGCGGTTACTAGCTAGCTTGATATTACTAACTAGCTACTAACGTAAAACGAGAAAAAGGAATGGTCCCTGCCAATGCGGAGGATGAAGCAACAGCTGGACCAGGCCCAAACCACCTTGGCATTGCTACACAGACCCTTGGTATTTCAAGTGTTGTGATGCTTGAAATTGCGAAAGATATGCTCAGAAAAGAAAATGACCAACTGAAACGAGAATTGGGGAAACAATAGCAAGCATTTTTTTTTCAGTCCAATCTCCTCCCACACTGACAAAGTCAATTACTACACTGGCTTGCTAGATGCTGCCACTGTCCTCTTCTTGAAAGCCCTTTTCTCCAAATTTGATCTCCACTAACACTTTGATTGGAATGTCCAAATTATGCCACTCATCAATCAGCTACTTCTGACTTTGATGAAGCTCCAACTGAATGTTGGCATCCTATACCTTGCAACGAGGTTTAATTGCCGCTGTGCAATGGTCACCAACATCTTCACCACGATCAGCAGTGCATTGTATGACATTTTGTATGTTGGCATGATGGGAAACAACATCCCCTTAAGAGTCAAGAACCAAATCTCCCTGCCAGATTGCTTCCAGCCATTTCCTGACTTGTCGGATTGTGCCTGACTACACCAAAATGGGCATCTCTAACACGGAAAGACTGGACACCCACAGTCATCTGTACAGTTGTTATAAAGGACGCATCACAATTAGTAGTAGTATTCCCCAAGACTGAAATGGAGTGGACTTTGGAGTCAGTTTTACTTGAATCCAGGCCTGCGTTTCTGGTATGAAAGTACCCTGAGGCGTCAACTATGCAGTGCATTTTGTTGTTGATGTGTGCTTTCACTTCTTTCATTTACATTACGTAATATTAGATCTGATTGAGATGGGCAGGCCAGGGCCCTCTTTGAGTGTCTTGCATCGGGTCTCAACCAAGACCCGTTACGCCTGTGAAGGCATTAGTAGCGTCCATGTATAGATGATATAAATGGGTATAGATATAGAGGATAGTCAGAGTGGTGTCCATGTGTAAAGGACATAAGAGGGTGCAAATTTAATTGGTAAATGGCCCGCATTTCTATAGTACTTTTCTAGTCTACTAACCAGAACACTTTACAATGCATGCCTCACATTCACCCATTGATACATTGAGATATTGAGATAAGCTATCATTGGTTACCAGGTGGAATAGAAGTGATCTTTGGACCCCCTAAGTGTGTGTTTAATTTTTTCAAGACTTAAGTGGTCTGGGGATTCCCTATGCAGCAGTTGGCCCTGTGCAAAAGAGCCTTTGATTGTAGATAAGGTCTAATGCATTTGAGAAGGTCCTAAAAACTGCTGACCAATAAATCAGACAAGGAAGGGGATGAAAAAAAATGTTAGGGTTGCTGGAACACAATATATATGCTGGAGCACTATATATGCTAGCCAGAATAGATTCTGGCTAGCCTAGATCTGGAGAGGTGGGTATGAGGGAATACTTTAAATTGACTAACACTTCAGTTTAGAACATGATGTGCTCCTATTAATTCTCCTCGGGACCACATTTCACCAGGTATCCTGTCCCCCTCCCATTGCTCTCTAGTGTTTTTGAGGGAAGCATCTCTGGGGATGGTATACTGAAATAGATTCTTGAAATGAAGCATTTCAGAGTGGATATGGAATGTGTCATCTTTAGCAGTAGTTTGTGTTTTATTTGGTTCACTGGGGAAGTTTGGATTAAGAATTTGTATGAAATGTTGGGCTTAGAAGTATTACAAATGACTTGAGTGGAGACGGTTGAATTTTTGAGAAAAATGATTATAGATAGAGAAGATACCCTCAGTGTAGAGATTTTTACATTTAGAGTGATCAAACCTTTTCTGAAGGGCAAAGGTGTTGTCTATTCTAGCTGGGACAAAAAAATGACTGTTACACATGCCGCAACTTTAGTGAACTCTTTTGAATTGTGACAAAAAATGTAGGGTATTGACATCAAAGGTGTTAGCGGTGTAGTGTTTAATAGACATAGTGTTTAGAAGTAACCAGGATGGAGAGGGACTTTACAAGGAATAATTTCTTTACAATTTCGCGACAGCTTAACTTTTGTGTTTGGACCCAGTATTTTTAACATCAGCCCCGCAGTGATAATAAATCAGGTTTGGTAAACCCAGTCTGCCCTAGGACAAAGGCCACTGCAGTTGGGATTTTTGCATTCTAGGGACTTTACCCCCTGCCCCTCCCCCAGATGAATGATGATATAGACTTATTGACAGACTAAAAAAGATTTGGGGAAAAATATTGATAGACTGAAAATGGTGGAAGTTTCGGATTAGGATATTCATCTCAATAAAGTTGAGCTTCCTGGCCAATGACAGATTCAGGAACTTCCTTTTCTAAATCAAGGTTCTTAATGGGGGGATGTTGAGTTTGTTGTAGTTGAGAATACTTTTATGTAATATTAATACCCTAATCCTTGAAGCCATATTTAGAAAAATGGAAGGGCAGATCACTCTGTAGGTTTGAAAGATATAGGTTTTACACTGGAAAGCACTCACTTTTAGTGAGGTTAATTTTATATCTCGAAAAGATACTAAATCTATGCAACATGGATTATGTGGGGAATGCACCATACTGGGTCAGACACATAAAAATAGGTTGTCTGCGTACTGAGACCGCTTGTGTTCCTTCCCCATCTGGGAATTCAATTTATTTCAACATGATACTCAGAGGCTTGATAGCAAATATAAATAGGAGCAGATTTAATGGGCACCATTTATTTACATGTCTTCCTTGACAGTGAGAAAAATATGGAGCACTTCCCATTCTTAACCACTGACGCTTCAGTTGAAGTGTATAGGTTTGATCCATGAAGAATGAACAGGAGTCCGAATCCAAAAACCCGCAAACATTCAAATAAATAATTCCACTCCACTCTGTCAAAAGCCACCAGTGCATCCAGGGAAATTACTACCTCTGGTATCTCCCTGGGTGCTGGAGAATGTGTGACGTTGAGAAGTCTATGGATATTAGTGAATGAGTGATGACCTGTCATCAAGCTAGTTTGATCAGGGGAAATCACATCATCTAGAGACTCTAGAGAACAGGTGAGTGCTTTAGCTAATATTTGATATCACTATTTAATAAGTATATGGAATGATACTATAAAGACACACAACTCTATCCTTCCCCAACTTCAGTAAAAGTGATATAAATGCCTGTTGGCTTTTTTATTTTTTTTTGGCAAGGCCCTATTACCCATTGATTCATTTTTTTTAAAAATCAGACAAGGGACATGAATTTGTTGGAGAATGTTTTATAGGGTTTGATGGGGTATCCATTAGGGCCCAGAGCCTTACCTTTTGGCATTGCTGTGATTACTTTGTAAATTTCTGTGTGCTCCATTTTATGAATAGGATTGATGACGGACATTTAGAATTTTGAAGAATTTGTGTATGTCAGTGTATTAATCAGGTGCCTCAGAAGTACAGTTTAAAATAAGATGCCCAAAAGGTCCCATTTATTTTTGAGGGGGGGCAATTGTAAGCTCCTCATTTTCTTCAGAGGATTTGCATTTTAATTGATGTGCCAACAGTTGACCAGCCTTTCCTCATGCTCGTAGACAAAGCTTTCCGAATACAGCAATATATCTCTGTCTTTTCAGACAATAATTATTATTTGGATTGAAGGTCTGTCTTTTTAAAGCTCGGGAATAGGAGAGACAGAATACTGATGCTCTATGACAATTATTGAATTGAAAAGTTGTTCTGGTTCTTGCCTCCTGTTTTTGTTTACTGTAATTGTATACGAGATGACACCCTCCCCTCCCTATTATCATTTGTAAGGGTTTATCAAAGTAGCAAGTAAAAAACAGTATATTTCTTGTTGGTTTCCAAGAAATTATTGATGGCTATTGAAATCTTTTGGCAGAATTCTTTTTTTATTAGTAGTGGGGTATCAAGTCTCCATGGAGCCCACTCAGAGTAGTTAAGTGGGAGGGAAAGATCTAGTGTTACTGAGGCATGGTTGGATTGATTTCCATCCATCCATCCACCGACAACTGCTTACCCGAAGTCGGGTCCTGGGGGAACTGGACCCTATCTCAGTTCTCATTGGGTGAAAGGCAGGGAAATACCCTTGAAGGCCTGCCAGTCCATTACAGGGCAGAGAGCAATTAGAGGAACAGTGTCTTGCTCAAGGACACTTCAACATTCTTCTCTGCAGGTGCAGGACTCAAACCTGCAACCTTCCGATTACCAGACTGCTCTCTACCCACTGAGCCATCCCACCTCCTACTTGGGCAGTATTAATTGATTATTGTTGATCAGTATTAGTCGATGTTCTTTAGTGATGGCTCTAATAAATTGTTTTCATTGAAGTAAGTTGTTGCTCTGCCTCTTTTGTGGCAATATCTATTGAAGCATACCCCTGTCAAAGTACTCCAATCAGTGCGAAATTGTTTTTCCATCAATTCTAGTAGATTGATTATAAAATATTAAACCAGAATTAATGCTTGATAACTTCATGAGACTGATTTTGTGAGACTGATTTGATTATTCCATCAATTTTAGTACTTTAATTATAAAATATTAAATGCTAAAATTAATGGTTTGTACATTTATGAGACTGATTTTATGAGAGTAATTTGAACATCTCGTTGCACCCCACCTTCCTTCTCTCATACTGTCCCTTTTTCTACGTCACTCGTCCTCTTCAAGTACCTACCCTCTGCCCCACCTCCTTCGCAATCTCCCAAAGTTTGTCTCAGTGAGAGTAGCAGACATGTGTCCCACTGTGTTTGCAATTCACTCACCCCAATATCCTTAATTTCTCACCCTCTCTCTCCACCCGGTCTTTAGGCCTCTCCACTTATTGCTACTACAACCATACTAGCATGTCTGAATGAGGAAGGCTGGGAGTGTCAGAGGCTGATGAGCAGCCATGACTTAGAAGGATGGCAAAAGGTTGAGTGACCCAGGAGGAATATGAAAGATGATAAAAAAATAAGATGGAAATGAACATCCTCTCGTAACAGATAATATAGATTACAATTTTCATAATATGAATCTCATTCTCTCTTTTTCCCCTTTGAACAATCAACCTGGTTGGGATTTAACTGAAAGTATGGGGATGGATGAAATCTATATATTGTTAAATCCTTATTAAAGTAACTGCTCCATTACACAGGAGCATTCCCAGCTAGATATGCACACATATATGTATGAGTCCCCAAGTAACGCAAGGCAGATATGCCAGTATGCATGACTAGATCTGTGCATAGCTGTGTTGGGTCTCTGTAAGCATGTAAGTATACGTTTATTTATATAGCACTTTTAAAAACACGTGGTTACAAAATGCTTTACATACAATCATGAAAAATGAGAGTAAAGTATCAAAATTAAACATGACAGAAAGAAGTGCACCAAGCTAAAAAAAACATACATGTGTAAATTTGCCTTTTTTGAAAATATGGCACAACAGCCATATTCTCTCCTCACACAAATAGCATCCAAGTGTTTACTGGTAACTCAGTGTTTCATTTAAATAGTTTTAATAGGAGACATGCAGAAGTAAGACGGTATAAATTTTGGTACAGCCCAACTATTTTAAGTCTGGCAACTGCAAAGTGGGATTATTGTATACAACTACACCTGCCATTGATAGATCTTTGGGTTTTAGCATCACTGATAAAATGCCTTTGAGCAAGGCACGGGATCCTGATCAACAGCTACAGGGGTGTCATATTACGGGTGATCCTGCACTCTATCCTGTGTGTGTGTGGGGGGGTGTAAATGGGCTCAGTTTTATATTGTGCTTTTCCAGTGTAGTGACCACCCAAGGCATTCTACAACGTATTCTTCAAATTAACTGAGTATGGGTGATTAAGGCTGGATGCCCTTTCCTGATGCCCTATGGTGGGATCAAATTGGTAGTGGGAAGTAAGTGAAAATAAAAACAAAAATACAGTAAATTTGCTGTGTGTACTATAAGCATGTTTTAGCATTGAAATTGGTTCCTCTATTCAATAAAGCAATTAGCCAGCAGGTCAGTTGGCAAGGTAGACAGTAAGTAGGCAACCTGAACAGTTAGTCACATAGCCAGAGAGAGACGCTGACTATCTTTTTTAACCTCACACCATATAAACAGCCCGTCAATGGAGAAACAATGAGTGGGTATCTAGATCTAAAATAGAGAAACGGCAGTGTGCTAGTATATCAGCAAGTTGGTTAACAAATGACAGGAACTTTAGTCCGCGATGATACTTGAATACAGTATTTGTATACATTGCATTTGTCTGTCTAATAAGTTCATGTAAAAGTTTGAAGCTGTTGTGCTAGATTAGAATAAGTTATGCGGACTACTAACATATTTGTGATGCCAAGCAGAATGAGGGTGGGTTGTGTGTGTGGGATCAAAATGTGCTGACCTTATTTCCAAATGAATACAGCTCAGATGAGTGGATATTAAAGACTCATGCTGCTGACTAAACTTAACAGCTCAAGCATGACTCTACTGAAACTCAATTACATAGGATATCTGAAACTGATAGAAAAATATGAAGTTGAAATGGTTGCAAATAGCAAATAACAGCAAATGTCATCTGATAGAGGCGTTTTGTTTACCATCACAATCTGTACCACTGCGACCTCAGCGAGAATCACATTGCTAACACCATCCATATACATTTCATACTCTACCCTTTAAATTATACATAATAACCATAATAATGAGTGATCCGTTAATTACGTGTCATGATTAGTCTTCATGTTCAATGGGGGGGACACAGAACTAGATGAAACAGGGGATAAAGGCTGGATGCCCTTCTTGATATCCTGTGGTGGGATCTAACCTGTGACATCAAGCTCAAAGCATACCTTCAATCACTGAGCTACTAAGAACCCTAAT
Organism: Regalecus glesne; assembly: GCA_900302585.1. Taxonomy (NCBI): domain Eukaryota; kingdom Metazoa; phylum Chordata; class Actinopteri; order Lampriformes; family Regalecidae; genus Regalecus; species Regalecus glesne. Next base: position 11,499 of record OMLC01066199.1, on the reverse strand, counting down.
GATAATATCAAACTATTTGTATAGCACCTTTCTTACATGAAATGCAGCTCAAATTGCTGTACATTGAATTACTACAACATTGGCAAACAAATGTAGCAATAACAAATAATGACAACTTCACAGAAGAAAATTAAAACAAAGTATTATAAGTAAAGGAAAATAAAATGCGTTTAGTGGATGAAAGACTGGATTAGCTAAAAGCCTCAGGTATGTTTTATGGTATTTTTAAAAATTCCACTGAGCTCATCTGTTAAATGTACATTGGCAGGGTGTTCCACAGTTTTGGGTTATTGGATATTAAAGCAGCCTCCCTGCTCTGTTTATGGACTTTAAGCACGAATGCATGATCAGCATCAGAGGATATAAGGGCCTTTTGTGGTTCATAAGATATAAAATGTCGGAGATGTACGGCTTGGATAGAACATGGATTTAAACCCTTGACCCTGACTGATAGTCCCATTCTTAACCATTGATCTCAATCCCTGGCAAACCTCGACTCCTCCCACTGAGACTTATGGGGGGAGATCCCAGTCATGTTGTTAAAAACTTCAAACATCGTCCATGTACTGCAGAAGATGGATGATGCAATGAGATGTGTTTTTCTTCTACATTTCGGATCTATTCAGTTATCCCAGCTCCCTAACTAATTTACATCTGGAGAAACAGTCATATTTAACAAACTACCTGACAACCTAGAAAACCAGCCGTACTGATAGCTGAGGACCTGATTGAGAACCACTCCCTTAGGCCCTGATCACGCCAGCATTTAGGACAGCAATATTTCATAAACACATGAGCTCGTTTGAATGGGATTGTTGCTATCAGTCAATTCACCTCTGGTAGCAAACTTAATTCAGGTGATACCTTCAAGCAGAGTTCAACTTTGGTTAACTTTGAAAAGCAAATTGACACTGTCAGCCAGTAGAAGAGCTGCTTCCATGGTGTTGACTTCTGACAGGGCGTTTCTACTGAGTCTCAAATGGAGGAAGCTATCATTTCAGCAGTGTCACATCATCCAATTTTATGCAATTTTGCTATGCCAGAATATAAATTCCTATACAGAAGATAAATGATATAGATTGCAGTCTATCAAAAAGCAGAAGTAGATGTTATTCCTCCTTCAATAATTGAATGTGTTTATATTGTTGTTGGGGTTTTTATTTTTTTTGGGGGAGTTCGTTGTCAAGCTTCAGGTGTCCCAACGACATGCACAGAAAAATGTTTGCTTTTACAACATCTGGTATGATAGGAGCCTTCCAGTAACAGAACAGGTTGGCCGAATGCATCTGTGGCAGTAGGACCTGATGTTGCTTTGTCAGATCAGCAGCACAACAGCTAGTCATTAATCAGACACAACTGAGTTGCGCCAGTGATTAACCCACTTCATAAATTTCGCCCTGAAGAGAGATCGGGAAATAATATGTCAGATGTCCCTGAACTGAGGAAAACAACCACTCAACAGAAAGAACTGGAGTTTGTTTTGAACCAGAGATATGGTGATGAACACTGACAGCAGCGTTGTTAATATTACCACATATGATTCCTTGCTGCCATCTACATATATACAGCTGTCTGGTTGAATGAACACGATTGGACTGGGGAAGGGGATGTGTTCCCACAAACAAGTAGTCTGCTATTGCCCCAGAAGTTATTTTTGTGAATTGCAAAAACAAGTAGAATGCCATATTTTCTAGATTGTAAAAAAAAAAACTACAACTTTTTTTTCGTTAATACTAGTCACAGTTGAACTTGCTGCCTCTGGCTTGTCAGTTCCCAAAGCTCGCATCCTTTCACTGAGTTACCGCATCCCCCTGTATAGGTGGCGTATATGTGGTGGTAGGGTATTTTTTAAATCAAGTCATAGGATTAAACAGTGCTATCTTTTGGCCCTCAATTGAAAGGCATTGTGTATCTGTTGAACAAAATTATATCGTATCAGTTACTTTGGAATATAAATTGCAGGGCCAGTTAAACTAATGAAAAATAAAGTGACTTGTGGTCTGGTAGTGCAATTATCTTTTAGAGGGAATACCTGTGCAGAAGCTTAATTCCAAATGGTGCATTTTTGATACCGTCCTTGGAATGTTTCGTTGTAGCTGATCTAATGCTTCATTTGTGCAACATCACTTAGATAAAATATGAAGACCAGTGCATTCCTCACCTCATTCTTTCAAATGAAAAAAATGAAGAGAAATTGAAATAAGGTTGAAATCTTGTCATTATATTCCACACAAAAGAAGTTGATCCTTCGCTTTAAGTGTCTCGATGCACAAAGCATTGAAAGAAATCCAAGGTTTTTGATTTCTCTGAGCAGAAAATTTATCTAAAGCTACTTTCCTGATGGGTTAAATGCCAAATGAAGACGGTCTCTAACTGAATGATGAAGTGATGTTCACTGCCTGCAGTCAGCCAAGATCACCCACTCGACAACCACAAGTTTCAAGGGCTAGAGAACAGTCAGCATTTGAAATATATTCTGCATTTCTTGAGATCAAATATCTATTTGAGAATATTAAGAGTGTTTGTACTACACATGCAAGATGGCCTATAGTATACAATTTATTTTTCTACTTACCAGCATCCTTCACAGTTCAGTACGATGGATCATATTAAATATTTCGTATTATCTATGCACACATTTCGTTGCGTCCTTGTCCAAACTGACACAGGGGCCATGGTAGCTCAGTGGTAGAGTGCATGCTTCAGGGCCCAGTTGTTGCAGGTTTGAATCTACCATGGGATGTCGGCAAGGGCATCCAACCTTAATCCCCCAAGCTCCATCTAAATCCATGTCCACCCCATATTGTTGGGGACTAATTGTATCACATTAAACTGATTTCTGATTGTGCAGATTGACAAAACAATGAGTGTAGAATTTAATAGATTAATAATTGTCCTTTTCCTGACCATTGTTTTCTCTCTTTCTCTCTCTCTCTCTCTCTCTCTCTCTCTCTCTCTCTCTCTCTCTCTCTCTCTCTCTCTCTCTCTCTCTCTCTCTCTCTCTCACGCCACTGTCTTGTTGTTAGGACCATGTTATTAGTTGTATTTGAGATACCTATATAGTAGCGTTTTACTGTTTTTCTTGCTTATCATCAGGCGATGTCTGGATGTTTAACACAGTGGGAGCAGTGTTATACAGTTCACATTAACTGTGCTGGCTGAAGTAGTACAGAAAAAAAATTCCTCATCATCCTCCATCTTTACTTCACATTGGGTGAAATTGTATTTGTTTTGTGTTCAGATTTGGCCATTTCATTCATTGAGAAAGAGCTGACTGAGAAATGTGGGAAAATGTATCGGTATATGAATTGTCCAAAAGGGTGTTTCCAACACCATTTGTGGCTACTTCCAGTTGGTAAGGGGCGTGGGGTGAAATACTTTGGTACAAGCTTGTTATTTGGATTTTATAGATGCAAAAAGAGCTCTGGGTTTTGACTCAGGGATTCATAAATCAGATCACTTTTGACTGTGAGTTGTTTTTTTCACATCTTGGCTCTTAGTATCGGATCTCCATAAGGTGTTATGCAGAGGGACCCAAGCTTCATTGAAGTACTGCAGGAAACAGCCATTCACACATAGGTTACAGGAGATTTAACAGTTGTCATTTTTTAAGCTCTATCAACTTTCACAATCGGTGGATAAGCTCTCTATCAATGTCTATTAACATCCATAAGATCACAGTACAAGTTGATGCATACCATATCAAGATTTAGTTTGATAAGATCTCTACCTCTGTGATATATAGTTCTACATAGCCTAGATAGACAGCCATGTGTGTGTCAAAGTGGTGGTACCTTTACTATGCTAGTAGGAGCGAGGATGGATATCGGGATAGAAAGTAATGGTTAGATTAGAGGAGATACTGGACGAGAGTGAGAGAGCAAACAAATGAGAGCTCACACAAAAGGTGAATCGGTTCAACTGGATCAGAAGTTTATTCAGAAACGTTTAGTCACTCAAACAGGTGACATCCTCAGTCTGAGCTGTCAAAAGTTGGTCCACCCCAAGAATCGGGTCCCCTGGCACAAACAGAGTAATGTAGTATACGCTGTTAAATGCCAGGAGGACTGCAATGACTTGTACATCGGGGAGACCAAACAGACACTGGCTAAGAGGATGGCGCAGCATAGGAGAGCCAACACGTCAGGCCAGGACTCTGGTCTACACCCGTCTACAGGCTAGTGGCCACTCATTCAAGATGATGATGTTCACATCCTTGATAGGGAGGAACGCTGGTTTGAAAGGGGGGTGAAGGAGGCTATTTATGTAAAGAGGGAATGACTATCATTGAATGGGGTGGTGGCCTGAGAGTACATCTCTCGTCTTCTTACAATACCGTGGTTGCAAATATTCCCCAATCCTCTGTGAATAGTACTCATTATACCACTGAATGTGCAGTCAATGACCAACTTGCATATGAACTTTTGTGGAGTGGTATCACTGTATTGTTTGTAAGGGTGGGGATGCTTAGACTGAAGATGTCATCTGTTTGAGTGATGAAACGTTTCTGAATAAACTTCTGATCCAGTTGAACCGATTCACCTCTTTTGTGATTCCTTCACCTGGATTATTGAGCATGCATCAAGACAAATGAGGGCTTTCCATTCTCTGTATAGTACTTTTAAATCTATCCTCCCTCTTTTCCCTGCTGGTGAATTATTCAGCACTGCTGATTTATTACAGAGAAGAACTAAAACATAGATATGATATTGTATCTTAATAGCAGCTTTGCCATCCAGTAACTTCCCTGCAAGGGAGACCTTTAGAGCAAAAGGCTCTTGCAGCAGCATTATATAGCAGGGCTGCAGCCAAACAGCTGGATGAGGTCTCCCACAGATAAACAGGGTATGTCTGGCTATTTGCAGGGTACACCTAAAGCATTAACACTGTTACCAGTGTGGCTGTTAATGTCTGTCAGAATTACAGTGCCATTGATTCCTATGTCAATTTAGCATCTTGTTTATAGAGAAGATAATAATTCCATGGGGATCATACTTGGTTATGAAAAATGATGAAAGAAAACATGGCAGTCCCTTCCTAGTACTGAGTGTTTTATCTGTTTAATAACTGTTCGGTCAAGTGGGTGGACACTCATTGCATTGTGGGGGTGGCCATTTTGACGAGAGGATTAACCATGAACCAAAGCCAGCTTTTAAGCCTCTTTGCTTTATCCTATCTGTGTTGTGCTCTGAAAAAATAGGTAATCACTTAATCAAATATTTATAACATTTCAAACCGGAAACTGTCCATCCAATTTATGGAAGGGCAAAATGATTATGGCATTGTTTACTAGTCAAAGCTATGTGCTTTATGGAGAGAAAAAGTTAAGAGGAAAGACAGAGGTCAGGGGACAGAGTAACAGACATGACAAGAAACAAACACATTTGAAAACTGACAAATATCAAGGAAGAACAGGGCAAACCCATCTGTTGGATATCTAGTTTACAGTGAAAGGTCAGCAGAGCAAATATAAAAACTCATGCATAACCAGCACAAATTAACCAGCTCAAGAAAAGGACGAGAAATCACTTTTCCAACCTCTGGAATTCTGGTTAGGGGGTTAAAAATAACCACCAAATGATTAATTCACCACTGTGTTGATATGAGAATTCTGTTTTGTGCGATATTCAATCCTGCATTTTTCATACAGCAGCAATACTGCAATCCCATGGTTGACTTTTCCGACTCAGACACATGGGAGTTCTTCGGTCCATTAAAGCGTGTGTGAATATGTTTGTGTAGAGAAGGGATATTTGCCTTTATGAAAGAAATCCAAAGGCGCAGGAAGAGAGAGTGCATGGTACAGAATAAGTAAAAACATACACAAGAGAAAGAAAGAAAACTATGCACACTCACACACACTAAAAAGTAAGGAACACACACAGAATAAGTCCCTTTCCATCTGGTGAGGTTTACTTTACAAAGCGAAAGCGTCTGCTCTTAGACGCAAGGAGCCGGAAAGAGAGTAGGAAGAGAGGAATAAACAAAAGGCTGCTAGAGATTAAAGAGGGTTGCAGTTACAGACTGATCGAGAGGAGAAGCGAGTACTCTTCTGGTCGGTATCTGTCGATTACATGCCTGGTTAGATTTCATTGGTCTCTTAGGTATCTTTGTGCATGCGCGCATGGGTTCACATGTTTCTGCATGTCGTCCCGTCTTTGCGCATGTGATCCAAGGCAACCTAAACTCAAGACAGGCGGCCAAGTGTTAATGTCTTTACCCAACATCTACTGCTCCAGTAATGAGTTCAAGTTCTTGAGGGAAAGAACAAAAATAAATTCTAATTTATATGCTGTTTACCCACGGTAGCGTCTCAGCAGACAAGCATATTGGACAACATCATTCTGTATGAAACTCATGAAAGTATGCAGAAACTTCTCAGTGCAACTGCTATTTCCTTTTGTTAGCCTCTCACAGTTGTTTGTTGAAGCCTCTTGGTTGTTTAGAGGGGGGGGCACTTTACTCCTTCAACTTTTTGTGCTAATGCCTTGATTCATGCTCAATCATCCAGATAAGGAAATCCATACATCCATCCATCCATTTTCAACTTCTTATCCGAAATCGGGTTGTGGGGGAACTGGAGCCTATCTCAGTTCTCATTGGGTGAAAGGTGGGATACACTCTTGAAGGGTCGCCAGTCGGTCACAGGGCAGAGCGATTAGGGGAACAGTGTCTTACTCAAAGACACTTCGACACGCTTCTCTGCAGGTGAAAGGCTCAAACCTGCAACCTTCCGATTGCCAGACAACCACTCTACCCACTGAGCCATGCCGCCCCTTAGGTAAGGAAATCCCACAAGTTAAATCATTTTATCTGGACACAGCATTTATGTCCAAATCAAGAGATTAACTCATGGTATTTCTGTGGAGATCTATCATTTGATCCTCCAGTCACAAGTTTGTTTCTCTCATCTTGAAATGATCATTATGGAGGAGGGTGTATGTTCTTTTGCAATTTTGAGAAAAGAGAGTGAAGAGATTATATATAGGGTTCCTCCATAAATATTTTGACTAGAATGGTAATAAAATACACAAACCATTGAGTCAAGTGCCTGAGCATGTTGGATTTTCTGTTTTTACTAATTCATGAAACTTGGCTGACTCCATCTTTAAACTGAAATTGGTATGAGAGAGAGAATGGTTGAAATTCTGACCATGCCCTCTTCTCAACTTGAACACATGAAGATAGGCATCGGCATGGCTCGGTTTTGTTGATGTGTTCACAGCTCTTGTCACTTTTCAGAATGTTCAATTCACTCTCACATAATAGAAACTTTTACCCAGAGCAACATACATTTTGAGAGTTACATACACTGTTTATTGCTTGGGACTTGAACCCGGGTCTTCTGCTTGGCAGGTGAGAATCCTGCTACTGAACGGCCAATGCACTTCTATCATGCCATGTTTTGGTTAAAACATACTCCCAAGTGGACACTTATATGTACAGTTGGGGACACCATAGATGCATACTTATTCTGTCTATACTACTTTCTGTAGTCAGCTGGTAGACACATTTTGCACATGCACATTAGATAGGCATCTGATGTAAATAGTGACATACAAGAAGAAGAGCTGCTTAGTCTGTTGGACTTGGCACCTTCACATAGAAAAAGAAAACGTGGTACACATTTAATTATATTTGAATTGTCCGGGTTAGCTCATGAGGTAGGAACGTTTTCTTGTAATTAGAAGATAGGTTGTTTGATTCCCAGGTCCTTCAGGAAGTTTCGGGGTTAGGGGTTCAGAGTCTTTGAGTAAGACACTGAACCCGTAACTGCATGAGCCCTGCGATAGAATTATGACCCGTCCGTATTGTTTCCCCGTCTTTTGCCCAATGAATGCTGGGATAGGACAATAAGTGATGCTTTTATAGTGAGAAAAACAAAGAGAGCCACCTATTTGGATCACAAATTTCCATCCATGTGCTTTGTCACAATAAAATTGTCTGAAGGGAGTTAGGTATGCATGGGCTTCAATGACTCTACTGATTCACCGGCATTCATACCAACCAGATGATCGTTTCATGAACATCATTAGACATGGAGCATTAGTCTGGAATAAAGGCAGAATAAAGAATTTTTTCATGGTCACAAAACAGCTTTATAGGAGCACTTATTTGCTTTATGAAACCTAAAAGTGTCACCAAAAGGCGACTAAAGATTGAGGTTATGATGGATATTATGTGAGAGGCATTTTAAGATCACTTTTTGGAGAAAATCTATGCCTTTGTTGACAGGATAGCAAAGTATTACTTGCAAATCATGAGAGTATGGTAAAGTATTCCTTGCAAAGCAGGAACAGGATGGCTAGATAGAGAGGGGACGACTGCACTTACCAAACAAACATAGAGTAGGCCTCAGCCTCCAGGAAAGCCCTGGGTACAATTCAAAATTGACATAGTAGCATAATTTTTAGGAAGTCTGTCCAGACCTGCATTGTTCCCTTAGCCTTTTTCTTTATATCCCGCTACATGATCAACAATGACCTATCATACTATTTAGTAGTGATTTAACATTTCTGCTTTTACATTTAAGAAACGTTTATCTTTCTCTCATAACTTGTTCTTGACATAAGGGTTTGCAGCTATATAAACCTGCATTTATCTTGTATTGCTTAAACTGGTAGAATATTACAGTCCATTTTATGTCATGCTTAGTCCCCATGTTGTTGAGGCAGACGTTGAGCTTGGGGGATTAAGGCGGGGTACCCTTCCTGACGTCCTGCGGTGAGTTCAAACCCGCACCCTCTGGATTGTCAGTTCCCAAATCGTGCACTACACCATTGGGGTACTTTAACACTACTGAAATTAGCCACACCAATGTTACAAAAAGTAAAAACTCAAATTAATGTGCAGTGCTCAGTTAAAAAGAGTCAATCCCATTGCATACAATATGTTTGCTCACTTGAGGCTATAGCTATTGTTTGTGGTATTGGATCAGAGTACTGAGAACCTAATAAATTTAGCAGATGGGGGGAATAAGCCAGAATTTTTATCTCCTCAGTCATTGCAAATGTGTAAGGATTAGGATTATGGGGACCAACAGGCCAGCAAGTCAAGTCAATTTTATTTGTATAGCCTGTTATCACAAATTAAGAATCTGCCTCAGAGGACTTTATATCAAAACAGCATCCTATCCTTAGACCCTCAAATCGGATATGGAATAACTCCCCTAAAACCCCTTTAATAAATGGGAAGAAACTTCAGGGAGAGCAGTAGAGGAGGGATCTCTCACCCAAGATGGACAACCGTGCAGCACTGTTGGCAAGAAAAAAAACATTCAACCAAAACATAAGGGGAGGTAGCTAATGGCGCAACGTAACTGGCAATGGCATTTAACCAATACAAAGTGGTGAATTGTTCTGGCCCTTATGCTCCTGACTGTGATGAGAACTAATATTGAGTCCTAGTTTAGATGATTTAGGAATGCCCTCACTGTGAGCACAGTGCTGTGTGCAAAATACTAGATAAAAAGCATGCTCTCATAGTGATAGGGGAGGCATGCCTAGAGCAGTCAGATAAAAACCAATGGCAGATGAAAGCTTTTTAATATGTAATTGTTTCTTCTTTAGGGAAATGATGAATCATCAATTTTAGGGAGTGAGGGATTACATGTAACAGGATGAAAGTCCATCCATCCATCCATCATCAATCGCTTATCTGAAATTTGGTCGCGGGGGAACTGGAGCCTATCTCCGTTCTCATTGGGCGAAAGGCTGGGTACACCCTGTATAGGTTGCCAGTCTATCACAGGGCAGAGCAGTTTGGGGAACAGTGTCTTGCTCAAGGACACCTCGACATGCTTCTCTGCAGGTGCAGGGATTGAACCTGCAACCTTCAGATCGCCAGGTGACCGCTCTACCCACTCAGCCATGCCGCCCCCTACTAGGATGAAAGTAATTGGATTATTTTGCCCCATGGCTGTAATCTGTTACAGTCAACACGAGTAACAATCTGATAACAAAAGTGTGGAGATAATGAGAGTTTGTAACGTCTGAGTAATAGGGGGGGGACTCTTCGAAGGTGAAATAATAATGGATGTATCATAATTATTATGATTACACAGAAAAATAGTATTAGTCATGACAGATAAATAAGTACTCGAAGAAGCTATGGCCTCCAGTTATTTAATCATCACTGAAATATAGCTTGGTGCTTAAGAGACAGGCCCTGTCCTCATGCAACATTATTTGCATGCTTCTTGAAATGAAATCATGTCAATACAATTTACTCTATGCCATACTAAGAAAGGAGGGTACACTGTAATATATTTTAGAAACACTGGATTTATCCACTACTGCAACTCTGGGAGATTATTGTCTGATGCCCAATGGTTAGCATAAAGATGGGTTATTTATTTGTTACTGCTTGTTTCAAACTTAAAAGACTTTTCAAAGAAAATGTTATCCCTCTTTTTTCTCTCTCATAGCCGTTTCTGTCTCAAAGAATATAACTTAATCAGCTTCTTTGGTCTGCTAAAATAAAATTTTCATCATCCCACGCTAAACTTAATTTAATTCAGAACATGGCCAGAAGGTTTCCATGTTTAGCAAGTTTCAGACACATAGCGCACTATGCATTATAACATTCCGTGCCAATCTATGCCATTGAAGCTAGTCTTCATAGTTTAGCAGGCCCCAGGGTTGAAGTGTTCTTGAGCAAGATACTGAACCCCAAACTTCTCCCCAGTCACTTCAGCTCCCCACTTCTCCTATATAATGCCCTTTCTGGTGCCCCACAGTGAGTTGAAACCCACAGCCTCTGGCTCTATGGTTCCCAAAGTGTACACTCTACCACTGAGCTACCCCGGCCCCACTGCTCTGATAAAAGAGGATGGAATAAATGCAAAAGATGAATTGTATCGTAAGAATATAATGACCCAATAGAATGGCTTTCTTTTCTATCCCGGTGTAGAGTTCACTAACAAGACATCAAGGACACAATTTAACATTCTTATAGTGGGAAGGCAAACCAAATATGTATATTTCTCAGAAATTATTGGCAGGTATTCTGCTAGTGCTAGTTTTCAAACAAGTGGCCTGTGAGAATAACAATCTGACTATTTGTCCTCATCTAGTTTCAGCAGATTAAAGGACACAATGATAACATACAGTGACACGATAGATCAAGTGCACCTGAAACAGAGACATGAGGAAGGAAGGATGGAAAAAGAGATCACAGAGATTGAAGGAGGGGGAGAAAATTGGAATCACAGTATTGGACTTCACTTAATTCCCATCATGAGTTAATGGTGTTGTGCTCCGCAATTACCTCCCACTCATACATCTCACAGACAGACAGGGACAAGAGCAGATGTTGCAGCTATGAAGACTGATATAGTGTGCTTAATATGGATTCCCTGTGCAATACAAAGAGCTGTGTTGGAGAATAAGGGACTGTGTGGTTTTGTGGATCTGTTTCTTTGCCTTCATTCATGGGTACATGGCTTGTAATGTACCTCTGTGACAAATATTGTTTTTTTGCATAATGTCATCAATATTG